>JAWPHD010005246.1:70000-167476 GCA_037043455.1 Cyrtodaria siliqua | reverse complement strand
TACAAAGCTTCTTTTTATTAGTCATGTAAAATAAGATACAATCTGTGCACACCCCAGGAGAATCAATAATATCTAAAACTCTTTCACAATATTTGCAAATCATTATATTATACCATAGCATTATATTTTTAAATACAGGCTTAAAGAAATATTATCTTATGTAATTATATAAATGGAACGTATAGAAAAGAAAATCAAAAACTTTAAGAAAAATCAAATGAGATATGCAAAAACTATTGATTTTGAAGATGTGAGTAAATTAGACGCAGAGCTTCTAATTTTTTCAAACTTTCAATATTTGACAAAAAGAATCATAACAATGTCAAAACAACTAAAACTGTCATGGAAAATAAAAAAGGAGATATAAACAAACTACGTTCTTTATGCAAGAAACAAATTTCAGAGGCAACCAGTTACCATCCAACTTTATACGAAGTTTCTTTTATTGCCCACTATGATGTTTTACTTGACCGAGGAATTAAAATTATTATGTATGGTTGAGTAAAATAATATAATCCATATTATATGGAAAATTGGATAGAAAAAATTTACAGAGACGGAGAAATTTATAGAAAAGAACTTGATTTTGAAGCCTCTAATATGCTTGACGATGAAAAAAATGGCTCCAATATGATTTTGAAGATGAATTAAACCTATTCAAAGATGAATTAAAAAAGACTTTTGAAAAAAAACTCAGCGATAAGGAAAAACTTATAAAAGAAAACACAGACAGAAAAGTCAGCCGGCTCGTATCAGTAAATATGAGCCGGCTCATGAGCGGTGATTACAACATCCACTCCTAAAAACATTTTAATTTAATATAATCTTTAATATATGAGTATTTACAGTTATGCTGAATAGGAAAGAAAACACTTTGAAGAGGAACAAAAGGTTTACAAAAAAGTAGCTGCTTACGAGCAGGCTCTTTTAACCAAGACAAATGAACTTATCAAAGAGTTTGTTCACATGCAGCGATTGTCAGATGATATTGCAGCTTTTAAAAAAGATTGAGCGGTAAAAACTGAGATTGATTGTAGTATGCTGTAAAGCTTCTTACAGATCTGGCAGAAAAAGAAATTAAGATTTTTAATGAAACACAATTAAAAGTAATGTCTAAAAATGTTGAGTTGTTTAAAAATGATTTGATTAGCACTTTAGAAAAACCTCATGTGATTGATATTAATACCGGATGTTATGAAGATTTTAAAACGTTTGTCGAAAGTTTAAAAGAAATGATTGATGCAGAAGTTTTTGATAAAGACGAGTTTATAAACTATTGCAAATACAAAATAAAAGTAAAATCACGGACAGCTTGAGATAATCTTGAAACTGTTGATTTTGATAGATACTGGAAATATCAGGTAAAAATAAGTCAGATGGTAGATAATAGAGTTCTTGAAGAAAAATGCTTTCGGAGATACTTAGACATTCTTCTGGATAATGAAATAGATGCTCTCTTGGATGAGGTTACTAACGAGGACACCAATGAACATGTTTATGAGGTTACCGATGAGGACGCCGATGAGGACGCCGACGAGGGTGAAAAGCTGGATTCCAAAAATCTAAATCATGTCATATTTGTGGTAATGGTTTTGCAACAACTCTCAAAAAAGGTGACGCGGGTTATACAGTGGCATACAAAAACTCCATCAGAAAAGTCAGGGACCAGTCATATAACTGGAAAGTATAGGGGAAGCGCTCATGACATATGTAATATTAATTTCAGGTTGACTAGAAAAATACCTGTTGTGTTTCATAACTTGAAAGGATATGATTCTCACTTTATAATGCAACACATCGGTAAGTTTAAACAAAACATAAATGTTATACCAAATAACATGGAAAAGTACATGGCTTTTATGTTAGGACAAATTTTGGTGTGTATTGACAGTTTTCAGTTTATGTCTCAATCATTAGAAAATTTAGTAAAAAACATCCCTTCGTTTCAATACGCCTCTCTAGAATACTTTGATGATAAGCTAAAATTAATAAAAAGAAAAGGAGTTTATCCTTATGATTACATGAACAGTTTTGAACGCTTCGAGGATACAAAGTTACCTAGCAAAGATAGCTTTTATTCTCAATTAAATGATGAGCATATTTCAGATGCAGATTATGATCATGCTAAAAATATTTGGAAAACATTCAAGATTAAAAATGTGGGAGATTATCATGATCTGCATCTTAAGACTGATGTTCTGTTGCTGACAGATGTTTTTGAACACTTTAGAAAAATGTGCATTGAGTATTATAAATTAGATCATTGTCATTACTTCAGTAATCCTGGTTTAGCCTGGGATGCATGCCTTAAGATGACTGGTATCCAACTTGACTTAATCACTGATATTGATCAAAAAGGATTAAGAGGCGGTACGAGTTATATTGCAAACAGATATTCACAGGCTAACAATAAATATATGAAAAACTACGACAAGAAAAAAGAAAGCAAGTACATAATATATCTTGATGCTAATAACTTGTACGGGTGGGCTAGGTGTCAACCGTTACCTACTGGCAACTTCAATGGGTTGATAAGTTTGAAAAAGGAAAATCAAATTACATTGTTGAGTGCGATATCGAGTATCCTGAGAAACTGCATGACTCGCATAATGATTATCCTCTCGCCCCGGAAAATTTAAATATCAAAGATAAGTGGTTGTCAGACTATTGTAAAAATTTAAAACAAAAGTTTAATTTAGGACATTGTAATGTTAATAAACTTGTTACGACGTTGAAAAATAAAGAAAAGTATGTCGTGCATTTTAGAAACTTAGAATTGTATAAAAAGCTTGAATTGAAGGTAACAAAAATACACCGAATACTACAGTTCGACGAATCAAAGTGGTTAAAAACATACATAGACTTTAATACTGCCAAGAGAACAGCTGGTAAAAATGCTTTTGAAAAGGATTTCTTCAAACTGATGAACAATTCAGTTTTTGGTAAAACTATGGAAAATTTGAGAAAAATAATTAATGTAAATTGACTCACGACGAGGAGGTTCTCTTAAAATATGCAGCAAGACCTTCATTTATTTCTTGTAAAATGTTTAATGAAAATGTATTTGCTATAAACAGAATAAAAGAACGATTAGTTTTAAATCGTCCTTGTTATGTTGGCATGTGTATTTTAGACTTGTCAAAATATTTGATGTATGATTTCCATTACAACTACATTAAAAATAAATATGATAAAAAAGCTAAATTATTATTTACTGATACCGATTCCTTGTGCTATGAAATAAAAACAAAAGATGTGTACGTAGACTTTTACAAGGATAAAGAACTGTTTGATAAGTGTGATTATGATCCAAAAAGTCAGTTCCATTTTAATGATAATAAAAAGGTTATTGGCAAGATGAAAGATAAAACTTGTGGAATACCCATTGTTAATTTGTTGTGTTGCGAAGTAAACTATATTCGTATGTGCTAGATAATGAGGTTAGTACAAAGAAATGTAAGGGTGTTAAAAAGTGTGTTGTTAAAAAACAGATAGCACATGATGATTACAAAAAGATTTTGTTTACGGCAACAGAAGCTCATCATGAGATGAAAGTTATTAGATCACAAAAGCATAACATAAGCAGCTATGCAATAAATAAAAAAAGTTTATCAGCTTATGATGATAAACGGTACACACTAGATAACGGACATTATTATATAACCTATAAATAGACGCGTTTTCATTGGCTAAAAAGTAATTTTTTAGAAAAAATATCTAGCGATATTGACCTGTTTTTTTGATATTGACCTGTTTTTTTTGATATTGACCTGTTTTATATAATTGTTTTTTTGATATTGACCTGTTTTATATAATTGTAAATTGAGGGTTATATAATAAAACAGTTATGGACTTTTCAGCTGTTATACATGATGTTGATATGTACCAAAAAATCATTATTGACCTCGGCTATCGCCTCGGTCAATAATGATTTTTTTGGTGCATATCACATCATGTATAACAGCTGAAAAGTCCATAATTGTATAATATACGTTAGCATACAAGTAAAAAGTGATATGCAGAGCGATGATGAAGACTACTGCCCGGTTCCGTCTGACATTGCTTAATGAGTTGCAAATGTTATGTTATTAAAATGACAAACCGGATTGATTAGTAGTATAAAAACGAGGGGTATCAGCGGAGTTTTCCAGAGCGGGGTGCTTGAGAAAACTGTTGAAATATGTTGGTGTTGATTTAGGCGTGACTTACATTTAGATCTTAGTGGTGTGAATGAGAGTTACGCCTGAGTTTTTGCTGACATATTTCATTAGTTTTTCTCGTGCCCCGTGATGGGAAACTGCGCTGGTACCCCTCGTTTCTATACTACTTATAGGGTAACATTACATAATGAACGGCCCTCGCGATTATGTTGTTGTTGTTTTTGTGCATTCAAGTAAAATAAAATATTATCCCAGCTAGCATGACGACATCGGGCCAATGTCGGCGAATATCGGGTATATCGGGCCGCTTTTGCCGATGCTGGGCCAGCATAGTTCCAATACTAGAGTCGGGATATTCCCAGCTAGAATGTCAACGTCGAACCAACGTTGGTCCAACGTCTGTTTTAACGTTGAGCTAACTTTGTACATCGACGTTGGTCCAACGTAGTATTGTCAAGCAGCCCCAAAGATGTCACGACGGTTGTCTACAACGTTGGGCTATCGTTGGCAACGTTGGACCAACGTTTTGACAACGTTGTGCTAACGTTGGGCCAACGTTTAAACGTTGGACTAACGTTGCACAACAACGTTGGGTAAAGCCCCCGTCACACTCTGACGTGACAGCATGAAGATCCCACTGCGTCCAAAAAATAGCGATGAACGCAGCGGGAACTTGACCTTTTCTGAAAAATGTGCAATTATCAATTTCATGCTACGTCCTAGACAAGTCCCTGCGATTTCCTCGCTGCGTTGCACACGTTCCCACTGATTTCCTTTTACGTACCTGACCAAGCGCCCACTAGGTTGCCTGTGTTTGCGCACGGTCCCTGCTACGTCCAATCAGATCGAGCTAAGCTCTTGCTACGTTGTCGTTGCGTCAAAGAGGATTCCCCCAGGTTGGTGCCTTTAATGACATCTCTCGGTAACTGGATGACATACTGAACATTGACAGCCCTTTCTTTCCAACTACGGTTAATAATATTTATCCTAAAGAACTTCAGCTTAACAAAGCTAATATATCTGATAACAACGCTTCTTTTCTTGATTTATATCTCTAGATTGAAAATGGTGAAATAATTAGCAAAATCTATGACAAGAGAGATGATTTTAATTTTGACATTGTTAATTATCCTCACTTGGATGGGGATATTCCCCGAGCAACTTCTTATGGGGTGTATGTGTCTCAACTTATTCGTTTTTCAAGAGCTTGTACTCGAGTTGAGGACTTCAATATTCGTAATCTTTGTATAACTAAAACCTACTCAATCAGGGTTACCGTTACCATGAACTTCGTAAAATCTTTGCAAAATTTTATTATCGTAACCCTGATCTTCTTTCCAAATATAAAAGTAATTTAAGGACTCTTCTGCGACAAGGACTATCAAAACCTGACTTCTATGGTGATGTGATTTATTAACTTCGTAAGATCCTTGGTCATGATCACTTTCATACTATCTTTGTTAAACTTGTTAAAAAGTTTATCAAAAGAGGTTATGGCCCTATCATTTTGCAACGTACTGCATGCTTGGTGGTGGACCCTTTTACAGTTCGCCACTATGCTTTCCTCTTTAATTGTACGATGACCGGACATGCTGTGGACCCTATGATGACGTCTACCTAAAGCCCATTGGGACGGTGGCGTTTGATGTTTGTCTATGATCTTTCTTGTCGTGCCCTTAAGTTAATGGTTTATTCTCTTGTTGCTCTGGCTTCTGCCAAGTCACTGAGTACCTTCATTGTGGCTTTCTATGTTATTGTTTTTTTGCATTATATTTACACGAGCATATTTGTGTTTTACTTATATTGCCTATTGATGCTGCCTTGTTGGCTAGAGATTAGATAATGGCGGGAATTTCTTTATTTACATTGTCCTGTTTTAATGGGATGAAGTAGGGTAAGTTTGAGGTTTGGTGCACCCTAGAACCGGTTTAAACCCCCAGTGGCCTACTTTGCCACTGACCGTTCCAAGTCAGTAGCCCTATTGTCAACCCTTTTGTGTTTGTGATGTCGCTTGCATTTTTTATTACTTTTGCCTTCTCGTTTGTCTGTTTGCGTGTTTGTTTTTGTGTCTTGTGGTTGACTGTCGTCCTTGAATGCTGCTTTCCCTGTCCGATATTTTTATCTGTCTTTTATATTTCTAAAGCTATTATAAATACAAAATAATGCAGAATTTGCCAGATATATCGTAACAGATTTTGTGTAGAAACATGTAGAAACAGAAATGTGATAAATAAAACGAAACTATGTATTGAATTTTTCTTGATTGGTTTTAAAACGAATAATAATAAAAGAATAATCGTGTCAAACAGCAAACAGTATTAAACCAGGAATCCGTTATACCATATTCATATATTCGTTCGATACCACCAATCGATAGACCATTCTTTGTACAAAGTACATGTATTTTACTGTCATTTATATACTCAGAAATTTATGTTGTCAAAACGACTGGAATGGTTGAGACCATTTTAAGCTTAGGTATTAAACCAGGAATAGTTCTTGTATGCCGGTGAACAATCATTATCCAAAAGACAACCTAGTTTTCTACCTTTATATTATCGGAAATGTTTTCTTGTCTGGCTTTTCTGGCTCAATACTTGACATTAAATGTTGCCAACCCCTGTAGTCGCAACCTCGATTTTCAGCTAAACTCATATGGATGAGGGGAAAGTAGGTTGTGTTTGCATGAGGAATGGTCGGCGAGGTACATGAAGAATATTTAAATTATACCATGACTTATTCATGGTTTCATAAACGACATTAAGTCACGTCAACCGCAGGATTCTGAATTTTAATGTTCAGCTTAAGTTATATGAGTGAGAGGAAAAGAGGTTGTGTATTGTATGAGGAATGGTCACAGGCGTACGTGGGAATAATGAACGTATTATGTGACTTATTACTGGCTCAACACATGACATTAATGATGTCAACCCCTGAAGTCCGAAGCTTGATTTTCAACTAAAACCATATAGGAAATATGTTGTGTTTTGTATGAGGAATTTCGCAGACGTCCATGAAGAAGATTTAAATTATACCATGACTTATTCCTGGCTCAATATATGACATTAAATGATGTCAACCCCTGGAGTCCGAATCTTGATCGTCAACTATAACCATGCTGTTGAGAGGAAACAAGATTGTGTTTTGTATGAGGAATTGTCGCAGACGCACATAAAGAAGATTTAATTGATACCATGACTTATTCCTGGCACAATACATGACATTAAATGATGTCAACCCCTGGAGTCCGAATCTTGATTGTCAACTATAATCATACTGTGTAAATAACTTGTTACCTCCGTTTGTTAGAGATATTAATAAATACAACTTGAGGAAACTCCGATGACTACGTAACATCGATAAGGAGAACCGAGTTCCTTCGTCATTAAGACTTTGGAATAATCTACCTACACATGTTCGTGAATTAGCATCTTTTAAGGCATTTAAAGGTTGTTTCCTTAATACAATGTTTAAGCGTCCCACTGTCCCGTCGTTTTATTTATGCGGCTCACGATTACTTTCTGTAATTCATGCTCGCATTCGAAACTTATGCAGCAACTTTAACGGTGATTTGTATTTGAACCATTTACGCTTATCACCAACATGCGACTGTGGACAAGATAAAGAAGAGGCTGAACATTTTCTTTTTAAATGTCGTTGATTTATTGAATTGAGGCGTAACCTGTTCATATCAATCAGACTGTTCCATTCGTTGAACGTTGACAAATTGTGTGTTGGCAATACATATTTTATTGATAAAGAAAATTAAATTGTTTTTCTAGCTACGCAAACATATATAAAAGACACCGGATGAGCGTAAAGTTGTTCCTGGTTCCCGGTTCCAGGTTCCCAGTTCCCGTTTCCGGCTTCCTTAATCGAAATGAATCGGGAATTAGGAACTGGGAACTAGGAACTGTTCCTGGGTCCCGGTTCCTCGTTCCCAATTTGAACTCAATGAAAAATTGAATAATATCACTTTGATTTTCATATTGCACATATCCCAATTTCGTAGAAATCGACATGCGATGTTATAAAACCGCCAAAATGAAAATAGTAGGATTGTTTTTCAGAGTTATGACCCCTAAATATCTACTTATATGAAACTTTACTATTTTCACATAATTCCAGCAGGCTTGAACACGCAGAAGCAAGTTCCCTATTCGAGCCGAATCGGGAACCGGGATCTGATTCCTAGGTCCCGGTCAATAACGAACTTTGATTTTGCAATGCAAATATCACATTTTTATGGAAATCCGTACGCTATGTTATAAAATCGGCAAAATGAAAAATGTAAGTATTTTTTTCCATATTTATAACTCCTAAGTATCTATTAATATGAAACTTTACAATTTCGACATATTTTCAGCAGGCTTGAACACACACAGAAGCCAATTCCCTATTCGAGCCGAATCGGGAACCGGGAACTGGTCCAGATTCGAATCGAATCGGGAACTGAACGATTCCACTTTGGTTTTGCAATGCAAATATCACAGTTTCATGGAAAACCGCATGCTATGTTATAAAATCGGCAAAATGAAAAAAAACTGTTTCTTTTTTCATGGTTATAACTCCTAAATTAATATTAATATGAAACTTTACGATTTCCACATAATTTCAGCCAGTTCCCTATTTGAGCCGAATCGGGAACTGAGAACTGGTTGCTAGTACTCGGTGCCCGATTCGAATCCAGTAAGAAACTGAACGATTCCACTTTGATTTTGCAATGCAAATATCACAGTTTCATGTTCCCGGTTCCCGGTTTCCGATTCGAATCCAATAACGAACTGAACGATTCCACTTTGATTTTGCAATGCAAATATCACAGTTTCATGGGAAATCGCATGCTATGTTATATAATCGGCAAAATGAAAAAGGTAGTGTGTTTTTCCATAATAATAACTCCTAACTATCTATTAATATGAAACTTATCGATTTCCACATAATTTCAGCAGGCTTGAACTCACACACTAGAAATGTGTTCCACGGAACATTGGCGTCGCCTGCCGTGGGCATAGGTCAAATACTTAAGTCATGGCCAGTTACGAGCTTGGTTAGATTGCAGGTTAAAGCTAAATAAAAGGAGCTTAACACTACCAAAATGAAAGTCAGAGATACTGGGCATGTGTAACAACATTCCTTGGGTTAAGATTAAGATGTGCCTGAAGTTCCATGAACATAGGTCAAACACTTTTCAAGTTGTGGCCAAGGTTAGGTTGCATGTTAAAGTGTGACGGACGGACGAACGAACGACGACGGGCGACGACGGATGACGGAAAAAATTATATCTGCCATGCTACACAAGCAACTTTATTATTAAACAACAAAATTCCAGTTCCTTATTCGCGCCAAATCGGAAACCGGGAAGTGGTTCCTAGGTCCCGGTTCCAGATTCGAACACAATAAAGAACTGAACAATTACACTCTTTGATTTTGCATCCCGGCTTGATGGAAAAGAACATGCGATGTAATACAGAAGTCAGTTCTTTATTCGCGCGTTCCTTATTCGCGCAAAATAAGGAACCGGGAACTGGTTCACAGATACTGTCTTCTAATTGCGATGTAATAAAATTAATAAAACAATATTTTATTTAGATTTCTGTCTTTAATAATTTTAATGGTTAATTACTATACCATACGATTGTTTATTTAACACAATGTCATAGACAAATAAGTTCCTTATTCGCATGGAATACGGAACAGGAAACTTATTCCTGATTTCCGCTTCTTTATTAAAACCTACTGTGGAACTGACCAATATGACTTTGATTTAGAAAGGCAAATATCTCTGGTATAAACATATATTAATGTATAATATGCAAAATAAAAAGACAAGAGGCCATTTTCTGGACTTAGTAGATGGTTTTTAGTATGGTGAACTTGTTCACCAAGGTTTAGTAACCGTGTTTTTTAACGAATCCTAACTACAGCCTCACTGATGAATCGACGCATTGCCTGAAAAAGAAGACCCATATTTTAACAGGTGTTTCTTCTTTTCTAGAGCGGATACAAATAAGGTAATGTCATTTAGAAATTTCAAATAATTTCCTCGATACATTGTTTAAGTAATAGCTATTTCATCTCTTGCTGTGCGTTCTATAAATAGATCAATCATCATCATCTCGTGATCTTGCGTAAAATGTATTCATACGTTGTATTGTTCTCCTAGGATAGTGTATTGAGATTTGTAACCAGTTAATTTTATAATGTATTTCTCTTGCAACACCATCAAACGCATATGTCCCATCTTTCTTGAATTTATATATTTAAGAAATATACATGGCCTTTATATAATATTTAATAGGTTGGGTCAGTAATGGTTATCGCATCAGCTACTATCCTTTGTAAAAAGTTGTTGATGCCCATTCTCCGGAATAAGATTTTTAGCTTACTTTGTAGTACGCTGTGTAATATTCTTAAGTTTTTACTTCCCTTGCTATGAAGTTAAAATGACTGATTCGGTAGTAAAATAATCCTGAATACTTGTGCCAATCGTGTCGGCGAGACAGAATGCAAATCAACAATATCTGACTGAGTATATATGACGTCATTTGATCCCGAGTGACTATTTTTAGACTTCGGGTCTATTCGGACACTTCGGTTTTAGAATAAGTCCCTTATAGTTCATCAATATTTATAAAGTATTGATATTCAAATTATAATTTTTTTTATGTAAAAATTTGTTTAATTCATGCCCAATGGTCTTAAAAGGGGTACATCAGGATTTTTCTAGGAACATCTTAAATTATAAAATTGTTCCAGATCACGATATAAAACACTATCAATCAAAATGTGAAGCTAGATCCATTTTGTTAATGTCTAAAGTTTCAGAACACCATATAGATAGGGTGGAATCGCACGTAATATGCTGAAATTAACCCTGGTGCGTCACCTAGGATAGCACGTATTACTGTGCAGAATGAATTTCTTTGCAAATAAAAGATTTTGTAGGCTCATTATGTTTTGGTCATGTAGAATAAAAAATATTAATATTTGTCAATTTTAATTCGGACACCTAGAACCCCATAAAAAGCCTGATGTACTCCCTTTAAGACTTAAGTCGGAAAACAAATTGTGTGTGTGTGTGTGTGTGTGTGTGTGTGTGTGTGGAGATTGGGGGGATTTTTTAAAAGATTTTACTTTTATCTATGCGTCAGTTTGGTAGAGGTAGAGGTAGACCTCATCTGTTTTGAAACAAACTCGTAGAACCACAGTCCTGCCGCGCGTTAGTGAGTAGCTGTCAAACAATCGTCAATGTGCAAACGTGGAACAAGTGGGACTCGAACGTATGGCTGTAGCATTGAGAGATATACATTACACAAACAAGAGTAGATCTAAACACAAATATGTTACCTTTTATTACAATTTTCAAATTACATGCAAAACTGATTGAATTATATTCTGTTAAGGCCAAAACACAAATATGTTTAAAAACAAAACAAAGCAGCAAAAAAACGAAGGGGTAAAATGTTGATGTGTCGGGGGTAAAAACGGCGATTCGGTTGGGTGACAGGAAACAAAACACTTTCTTGTTTAGGTCTAAGGTAGTAAACGGAATTTACCGTGACTTTGGTGATTATTGTCAACAAACGATTTGTCGAAAATCCACGTAAAAATTACAATTAGGGATATGAATCGTGAATTTCTCAGTAGCATAGCTACCTATTAGGCCAAAAGGCCCGGGCCTTAACATCATATTCACATACATGTTTGAAAAATATAACAACTAAATAATTGTGTATGAACATCATGTTCACTCCCGAGTTGTGAGATTAAATCACAACGGTATCCCGAGAACAGTGGTACTCCGAGTTGTGAAAATGAACTACAACGGTATCCCAAGACCAGTGGTATTCCGAGTTGTGAGAATAAATAACAACGGTACCCTGAGACCAGGGATACTCCGAGTTGTGAGATTAAAATCAAATGATTAGTCTGTATGTCTCTACTACAAGTTGTGTGTAAAACATATGTTCTTTTAGTTGAAGGTCACACTTTTTGGAACAAGGAAATTTCAGGGAGAATGTGTCACTTTACAGTGACATTCCATGTTTAAATTTGTATATAATAAATCTTTGTGCAGCGGGGGATATGGCTGTCTTTCAGACTACACTCGTGTTCATTTGATTTTAATCATACTTGCATAGTATGTCGATATAAATGCAAGGTTGTTTCCTATTTTAATTCATCTATGTTGGTCAAAGGGTCTATGAATTACCTCCCATTGAATTGGGAAAATTATCTGTCTTGACCTTTTTGACGCTATATTCATTTCTAATGACTCAAACTTTGACAGGTGATGACAGGTGATGACAGGTGATGTTGTTCGATACACTTTAACACCTGTGAAGATGATGAAGCTTTTCGGAGACTAATATTCATTATAACCAATCATTCCTTTTGTGCCCTTCTTTATTCCTGTATATACCTTACATTATCTTGTTGTAATGGCCTTACTTCCAGATACATTAAACAATGCATTGATGTATTAGTTCATGCAATGATGTATTATTATTAAGAAGAGTTGACACATGTTCAGTCCATCCATGTCATGCGTGATTGCAAAGAAACCTTCCATTACATGGATAAACAAATCATAGTTCACCATGCTCTCAGTACCTTCGGTACTTTGATATATATATGCTCTCTATGCAGTATGAATGCTCTCTATGCAGTATGTATTCACGAGTGTGGTATGAACTACAAGCGCCAAGGAGTGTCTGTACCATTAGAATAAATTTGGTAGAGAACTGTATGCGAAGATTTTTTAACAATACTTTCCTATATAACGCTATGTAAACCGGAGTTGGGCTCGTTTTGACCACGGTGTGACCAATAAAAGAACCGTGTTAGAGCACCATCTTAAGCTTTAGTTGGACGCAATATATGAGACCTACGTCCCTTGTGGTTTCATAAAAAAATATTTTTAAAGTTTTTCCCTATGTTAGTCTGAACATGTGACACCAAGGGCTGGGCAAAATTGTACCCCAGGTTTACTCTGGTACATGCAAAGTATTAGTACTTAAGCTCTTTTACTTTTAGAGAAGATTTGTTTTAAAACTATTTTCCTATATAACTCTTTGTGACGCCCGGGGTGGGCCATATTTGACCCCATTGTCACCTTTTGAAAAAGAAAAGTTGGTGGAGGACTATAAGCCACATTCAAATATCATTCAAATATCAGACCTCTAGCGTTTTAGTGTCAGGGTAGAAGAGTGTTTAAGATATTCTATACAACTGTATGTACAACTGTACACCCCGGGTAGGGGCCCGATTTGACTTCAGTATCACCATTTGAACAAACTTGATAGAGAACCATACGCTTATGCCACATTCAATATATGAGAGGTATATGCTTTGTAGTTTTAGAGAAGCTGATTGTTCACGTGTTTTCGTTTATGTCTATGTAAAACATTCAAACTCTCTATAAAGAGATTTTGGACTCCCGGAACGAAGCCATGTTTGACCCCGGTAACTTCATTTGAAAAAACTTGACAGTCTAAGGCTTTGCGATCATTCATAAAGAAAAGAAATGTCAAAATAACTTGTTCTTGATAAGCTATATTATGGTGTCGACCTTTTATAATAACGGTTGCCGTCTTGGACGTCGTGTTGATCTAAACAGCTTTGATTGATTGATTGAATTGGATTTTATAGTCGCACAAACAGCTAAGGTCATATGGCGACTTTCCAGCTTCCACTGTTGGAGGAAGACCCCAGGTGCCCCTCCGGGCAATTTCCTCACATAAAGATTCCGATGCCCCTGAGGGATCGAACCTACAGCGGTGAGGGGCAAGTGATTGCAAGTCAGAGACTCTAACCACTCGGCCACGGACGCCCCTAAACAGCTTTGAAAACCATGAACCTTAAGGATCATCCTTGTGGAAAAATTTATCAAGCTGTTTCAGGAGAAGCCGTTTAAAGTAGCAATTGAACCTTAAAGGGACATACGACAATCATGAGGTGTTTATCAAGCATTGAACAAAGCATCTCAGTATATTAATCCAGGATCAATTTGACTTTAAACCTGCTTGCATATAATGAAATACAATTTTCAGTTTTCATAAGGAATGTCAGGGAAAAAAAATCCAACACAGTAATGTTTTTTTACCAAGAAACATCGAGTAACCATTTTTTTAAGATGATCTGGCGAAACAAAGTTTACTTTAAAGGGACTTGTAGCCAAAGAACGATGTCAAATGCTAAATAAGGAGCTGGAATGTCAGCGAAAAAATGATTTTTTTCAAATCCAACACAGTAATGTTTTTTTATCAAGAAACATCGAGTAGCCATTTTTTTAAGATGATCAGGCGAAACCAAGTTTACCTTAAAGGGACGTGTAGCCATAGAACGATGTCACATTCCGAATAAGGAGCTGGAATGCCAGGGGAAAAATGTGTGTTTTTTCAAATGCAACACAATAAAAAAAAAATACCAAGAAACATCGAGTAACCATTTTTTTAAGATGATCAGGCGAAACAAAGAAATATAAAAAGATCGGACAGGGAAAGTAGCATTCAAGGAGGACAGTCAACCACAAAACACAGAAACAAACACGCAAACAGACAAATAAGAAGGCAAAAGTAATAATAAATGCAATCGACATCACAAACACAAAAGGGTTGACAAGGGACGTGTAGCCATAGAACGATGTCAAATTCCGAATAAGGAGCTGAAATGTCAGGGAAAAAAATATATTTTTTCAAATCCAATACAAGAAACATCGAGTAACCATTTTATTTAAGATGTTCTGGAGAGAAAAAGTTTACGTTAAAGGGACATGTATCAATAGAACGATGTCGAACTCCGAATAAGGAACTAGAAGATCATGAAAATAGTTTTGTTTATCTGGACTTTCGCCATATATATTTAAAATCCGGAACCATACATACGCTTAGGATTCCCTATACATACAATATACGTACTGGAGTAAAGCATCTTAAGAGTTGCTTCATATTCATATTTATTGTATTTCCTATCTCTGAAGAGCATATATGTTTAAAGCAATACATGTTAGCCAACGTGTTACTTGACTAAATATTAAGCTGACTGTCTTTGTGGTATTTTTTCTTAAAGGGGGGCGATCTCAAATCATTTGGGTGTCAATACAAATACGATTAAAACCTTCATAATGTGTTTCAGTTTCATGTTCAGTGCGCATAATATCCAGCACTAAACTGGGCGTCATACTCCATACGATTTAATTATTGTTAATGCCAAAGCCTGGTCTGAAAAACTGGACGGCTCGGCAAGCTTTGTAGTGTAAATTATTTATATTAATTTATATGAGGCTTTAAGTTTCAAAATGATGCTTGTGTTTTGATCGACATACACTCTATTTGTATTATATGTACAACTGTTAGCAATTTAAAAATTAATAGTAATGATTTAGAAAGAACAACCAGCCGAGTCGTCGACATTTCCAGCCGAGTCGTTGACATTTCCAGACCAAACGGTTTGCATAAACAATAGTAACATGCGGCTTAATTTAATGCATATACACACTTCATATGAACTTGATGCACACTATGAGGATTTTCATGACACCAGTGACTCCCTCAGATCACCCCAGTCCCTTTTAATATACACTTCATTTACTTAACTTAATCTAAACATAGCATTGATACATGCAATGAAATTGTTTTAAGAATCTTGAAATACAATTATACCAGTTCACCATATTTCGTGCACAATTTTACATTTCGACGAGCCGCAAGACAAGACTAAGAATCTTAAGAAATGGTTTTAATATAATGTGCACAACTCGACGTGACGCAAAATACCATTTATTATATTAAAGTAATACTGATAATTGTTGCCTTAAATTGTCTCTGAGGCCAAGATGCGCATGTTTTGTATGAAACTGGGACATTTGCATTTTAAAATCGAAGTGGAATCGTTCAGTTCCCGATTCGAATCGGAAACGGGAACAAGTTCCCGTCCCCTGATTCGTCCCCTGATTCGGCTCGAATAGGGAACTGGCTTCTGTGTGTGTTCAAGCCTGCTGGAATTATGTGAAACATAATCGTAAAGTATAGATCGTAAAGTTTCATATTATTATTAATTTAGGACTTATCACTATGACGAAAAAAAAAATCTTATTTTTTTCATTTTGCCGATTTTATAACATAGCACGCGGTTTTCCATCAAACTGTGATATTTGCATTGCAAAACCAAAGGGGAATCGTTCAGTTTCTTATTGGATTCGAATCGTCGGGAACTAGGAACCGTTCCCAGTTCCCGATTCGGCTCGGATAGGGATCTGGCTTCTGTGTGTGTTGAAGCCTGCTGGAATTATGTGACAATCGTAAAGTTTCATATTAGTAGATATATTTAGGAGTCATAACTCTGAAAAAAAATCCTACTTTTTAAATGTTGGCGATTTTATAACATTGCATGTCATTTTCCATGAAACTGCTATTTGCAAAGTGGAATCGTTCAGTTCGTTATTGGGTTCGAATCGGTAACCGGGAAGCAGGAACCAGTTCCCGGTTCCCGATTCTGCTCGAATATAGCACTGACTTCTGTGTGTGCTGAAATTATGTGGAAATCGTAAAGTTTCTTATTAATAGATATTTAGGAGTTATATCTATGAAAAACATAAACAACTTTTTTCATTTTGCCGATTTTATAACATAGTTTGCGGTTTTCCATGAAACTATGATATTTGCATTGTAAAATCAAAGTGGAATCGTTCAGTTCCAATTGGATTCGAATCGGAAACCAGGAACCGGGAAGCAGTTCCGAATAGGGAACTGGCTTCTGTGTGTGCTGAAATTATGCGGAAATCGTAAAGTTTCATATAAATAGATATTTAGGAGTTATATCTATAAAAAAGATAAAGAACTTTTTTCATTTTGCCAATTTTATAACATAGCTTGCGGTTTTCCATGGAACTATGATATTTGCATTGTAAAATCAAAGTGGAATCGTTCAGTTCCTATTGGATTCCAATCGGGAACCAGGAACCGGGAACCAGTTCCCGGTTCCCGGTTCCCGATTCGGCTCGAATAGGGAACTGGCTTCTGTGTGTGTCCAAGCCTGCTGGAATAATGTGGAAATCGTAAAGTTTATATTGCTTTTAATTTAAGAGTTATAACTATGAAAAAGAAACCCTGCTTTTTTTCATTTTGTCGATTTTATAACATAGCATGCGGTTTTCCATGAAACTGTGATATTTTCCTTGCAAAATCGAAGTGGAATCGTTCAATTTCCGATTCGGCTCGAATATGAACTGGCTTCTGTGTGAGTGCAAGCCATTTGTGGAAATTGTACAGTTTCATATAAATACGTACTTAGAAGTTATAACTATGAAAAAAACGTAGCATACGGTTTTCCATGAAACTGTCATATTTGCATGACAAAATCGTAGTGGAATCGTTCAGTTCCCGATTCGAATCGGGAACCTGAACCAGGAACCAGGAACCAGTTCCTGATTCGGCTCGAATAGGGAACTGGCTTTTGTGTGTATGCAAGCCTGCTGAAATTATGTGGAAATTGTAAAGTTTCATATTAATAGATATTTAGGAGTTTTAACTATGAAACAAAAATCCTACTTTTATCATTTTGCCGATTTTATAGCATTGCATGTCACTTTCAATGAAACTGTCATATTTGCAATGTGGAATCGTTCAATTCGTTAATGGGTTCGAATCGGGAACCGGGAATCAGGAACCAGTTCCCGGTTCCCGATTCGGCTCGAATAGGGAACTGGCTTCTGTGTGTGTTCAAGCCTGTTGAAATTATGTGGAAATCGTAAAGTTTCATATTAATAGATATTTAGGAGTGTTTGAAAAAAAAACTAGTTTTTTTCATCTTGCCGATTTTATAACATAGCATGCGATTTTCCGTGAAACTGTGATATTTGCATTGCAAAATCAAAGTTAGTTATTGGATTCGAATCGGGAATCGGGCACTAGGAACCAGTTCCCGTTTCCCGATTGACTAGAATAGGGAACTGGCTTCTGTGTGTGTTCAAGCCTGCTGGAGTTATGTGAAAATAGTTAAGTTTCATATTAGTAGGTATTTAGGGGTCATAACTCTATAAAGAAATCCTACTACTTTCCGGGTTCCGGGTTCCCGATTCAATTCGATAAGGAACCGGGAACCGGCAACTGGTAACCGGGAACCGGATACCAACTTTACGCTCATAGACACCAGGCGTTTTAACTAGTGGATAAAATAACTCAGCAGTTTGTTCGGACTGACCCTATTTATTCTTACTAAAACATATTCTGTCTTCTTCTTCTCCTCCTTTTCTTTTTTTCTTTTCTTTCACCTAACTAGTGTGACAACTGTTTACGTCTACATTTGTAAACTTTAGTTAAATTTATTCTCTGTATTTATTGTTCCTTAATATAGTTACTACAGCCATAACATTACAATTGTTCTTTGTAATTTAAATTGTATTGGGAAGTGCCTTAACTAAGGTTGTAAGAACTTGTGGCCGACCCATTTGCATACATGTAAAAAAATGTGCAATATAATATGTTTAAACCATCCATACTGTTGAGAAGAAACCAGATTATGAAGTGTCGCAGACGTACATGAAAAAGATTTGAATTATACTATGACTTATTCCTGGTTCAATACATGACATTAAATGATGTCAACCCCTGAATCCGAATCTTGATTTTAAACTAAAACAATATAGGAAATTGGTTGTGTTTTGTATGAGGAATTTTCGCAGACGTACATGAAAAGGATTTAAATTATACCATGACTTATTCCTGGCTCAATACATGACATTAAATGATGTCAACCCCTGGAGTCCGAATCTTGATTGTCAACTATAATCATACTGTTGAGATGAAACCAGATTGTGTTTTGTATGAGGAATTGTCGCAGACCTACAGGAAGAAGATTTAAATTATACCATGACTTATTCCTGGCTTAATACATGACATTAAATGATGTCAACCCCTGGAATCCGAATCTTGATTTTCAACTAAAACAAGTTAGGAAATTGGTTGTGTTTTGTATGAGGAATTTTCGCAGACGTACATGAAAAGGATTTAAATTATACCATGACTTATTCCTGGCTCAATACATGACATTAAATGATGTCAACCCCTGGAGTCCGAATCTTGATTGTCAACTATAATCATACTGTTGAGAGGAAACCAGATTGTGTTTTGTATGAGGAATTGTCGCAGACCTACAGGAAGAAGATTTAAATTATACCATGACTTATTCCTGTCTCAATACATGACATTAAATGATGTCAACCCCTGGAATCCGAATCTTGATTTTCAACTAAAACAATATAGGAAATTGGTTGTGTTTTGTATGAGGAATTTTCGCAGACGTACATGAAAAGGATTTAAATTATAACATGACTTATTCCTGGCTCAATACATGACATTAAATGATGTCAACCACTGGAGTCCGAATCTTGATTTTCAACTAAAACCATATAGAAAATAGGTTTATTTTGTATGAGGAATTTTCGCAGTCGTACATGAAGAAGATTTAAATTATACAATGAACAAAACTTGACATTAAATGATGTCAACCCCTGGAGTCCGAATCTTGATTGTCAACTATAATCATATTGCTGAGAGGAAACCAGATTGTGTTTTGTATGAGGAATTGTCGCAGATGCACATGAAGAAGATTTAAGTTATACAATGCCTTAATCATGGCTCAATACATGACATTAAATGATGTCAATCTCTGGAGTCTGAATCTTGATTTTTAACTCAAACCCTACTGTTGAGAGTAAACTAGATTGTGTTTTTTATGAGGAATTGTCGCAGACGTACAAGAAGAAGATTTAATTGATACCATGACTTATTCCTGGCACAATATATGACATTAAATGATGTTAACCCCTGGAGTCCGAATCTTTATTTGCAACTAAAACCATATAGGAAACAGGTTGTGTTTTGTATGAGGAATTTTTGTGAAGAAGATTTAAATTACACCATGACTTATTCCTGGCTCAAGACATGACATTAAATTATGTCAACCACTGTAGTCGGAATCTTGAATTTCAAATATAACCATTTGGCTGAGAGGTAAATAGGTTTTTCCAACAAAACAAAAACAACCTATTTTCCTGTTATCTGTATAGATGTAGTGGAAAGCGAAAAATGTTACCTTGTCTGTGACGTTACCTCATACAAACAATAGGCCAATGACCTTGACGCACTACTGATATGTTTTAATAGCTATATTAGCATTCCTGTGAAGTTTCATGAAAATCTGTCAGCTAGTTTCAGAGGAGTAGTCGCTACAAGTTGTTACTATATAACTCTATGTAAACAAAGATGGCGGCCACTTTTAATGTCGAATCAAAATAATGTTTGACAAGGATCAGCATCATGTCATGCTAATCAATCTAGAAAAAAAGTCAAAAATATGATCAGTCCCATATCAATATCACTTAATATAATTTTCACGAAGTAGTCGCTAAAACATTATTTTTTTCAATCTATTTTTAGCTTTGGCGGCCATTTTGGATTTGTTCGCATCAATTGAAATGTTTGTTAAGATCAACTAGACATCATGGGCAACATTCCTGTTAAGTTTGATGAAAATCCATCCGGTAGTTCCAGAGGAGTAGTCTCTAAAAAAACAGACGAACAGACGACGTACCACGGCATAAGCTCTGCTGATCTTTTATCAATAGACTAAAAACAACCTTTTGAATGTCTTTGTTTTGTCATAATTTTTTCTCTTCAAATATCAATATTTTCATTTGTGTGATTGACGTCTTGTGAGGTATTAAACATACGAATATGAAGCAGAAGTATGAAACATTATCTCTTACTCTGTGTTAGTTTGTTTTTCAATATATGATTATTGTATTGCGTTTCCAGTGCAAAGCATCTTTATCTTTTGTGTATATATTTCTAGCACGTAAGTATAGTGTATACATTTCTAGCACGTAAGTATAGTGTATACATTTCTAGCACGTAAGTATAGTGTATACATTTCTAGCACGTAAGTATAGTGTATACATTTCTAGCACGTAAGTATAGTGTATACTTTTCTAGCACGTAAGTATAGTGTATATATTTCTAGCACGTAAGTATAGTGTATATATTTCTAGAACGTAAGTACACTGTATATATTTCTAGCACGTAAGTATAGTGTATATATTTCTAGCACGTAAGTATAGTGTATATATTTCTAGAACGTAAGTATAGTGTATATATTTCTTGCACCTAAGTATAGTGTATACATTTCTAGCACGTAAGTATAGTGTATATATTTCTAGCACGTAAGTATAGTGTATATATTTCTTGCACGTAAGTACAGTGTACATATGTTTTGAGAAAGTAAATATCAAAGAACAATGCGATTTGTGGATAGTTCCTGTTTGTTAATTTAGTACGTTATTTGCGTATTTTATATTGCTTTGCTATGCATTGGGAACATGCAGGGATTATACGAAAAACAAGAGGCCCAAGAGGGCCTGTATTGCTTTACTGGAAATATGGTGTTCATATTGAGGTGGGGTGGTGGGTGGTGGGGCATGGGTGGGAATAGAAGGATATGTGTGCCAGATATGGCAATTTCAAACTCGTGTTTTATAACTCGTTCTTCAATTACCAAGATATAGAGAGAGGGATGTATTTGGCTCAAGTTTGGGGGCTTTAAAATAAATCAAACTTTCGTCAATATAAACACGCAAACCAAGTTTGACATGTGATACAGGGACGGTGCCAAATTTGACCCTAGTGTCAACATTTAAACAAACTCGGTAGAGGATCATAATTGAAATGTAAATACAACATATTATACCGTTGGATCTTGTAATTTCAGAGAAGATTTTTGAGTTCTTTCCCTATATAAGTCTATGTAAAACTGTGAACCCCGGCTGGGCCAAATTTGAGCCCAGGGTCACCATTTGAAAAACCTTGGTAGAGACTCCATAAGCTGATAATGAATAAAACATATTAAACCTTCATCTCTTGTAGTTTCATAGAAGAAGATTGTTGAAGTTCTTCCCTATAACTCCATGTAAAACTGATCCATGAAGGGCCCCTAAGCTCCCAATTAAAGAAAAAATAACCAAGGTTTATTATGAGAAAAAAATAATAATAAAAAAAGGGATAAAATAAAAATAAAATTATTAATAATTAAACCCATGAACCAGGTTTCTTATGAAAGAAAAATTCTTTCAGTGAGATTTGAACCCCCGACCCAATTATCATGAATTTAAAAAGTCAAAATTCTTCATTTTCTCTCTCAATTTTATGAAAATCAAACTTCCATTTGATTAAAATGTTATCCCACAGCGGTATGCAACTGCTGTGGTTTAATAAAGAAAAATGTTTAGCCTAAATATCTGTAAATATTTACATCATGTCTAAATTTCATATCACCGGACCCTGGTTGCTCTGTAAAAATTGCGTGAGATTCTGGCAACGGACACACTCCGTATCACTGTTTTCTATATAACTTCATAAACAACGATCGGGACTATTGCTCCCCCAACAAAAACAATACAAAATTAATTGGGTGCTTTACGTCATTTTCAGCTCATTTTAGCTTATATATAATGACGGTCGTTCTTTTCGTAGGTGTGCAGACCTCCCATTTGTTCATAGGTATAACCCAGTACTGTATACCTCATCAAATCTGGGCGCTAGCTGGATTTGTACACACGACCGTAGCGCTGAGCTTATATATAAAGCATTAGGAATCTGGACCACCGGTTCTAAAATTATTCGTGCTGCAGCACGATGAAAAAAGAAAGAAAAAAATAACAGTCCATTATTGAATTATTGCATGGGTTATGGTCGGAGAATGTAGAGGGTGTGATCTTGTAATAGTGATTGCCCTCTTGAATTTGGTGGTGAGTTTGGCTAAATGGGTCTATGTCGTACAAGGTACAAGATTACATAAATGTACTCAGGATACGCCCGTGTATAAGTAGTATAGTAACTGGGGGTACCAAGACAATTTTCCCTCGCGGGCCTCAAAAACAACAAGCATTCAAAATGTGCTAGCCATGGCTCTCAACCCAAGCACACCATCGTTAACAAAAACTGATAAAAACAACTTTCAGTCAGTTTAAATAACGATGATATGCTTGCCGTTAAAATCCTTTAACACATTTAAATTGCTTAAGTAAACCCGCTCGGAAAAAACCTTAGTACTGCTACTATACTATTCACCAATCGATTTGTTAATTTAACAGACATAATATTTTAATCCACCGTCTCCTTTTATAAATAACTAATAACCAAAACTTTTGAAATCATTAAGCAAAGTCGGACGAAACCGGACAGTAGTCTTCATCATCGCTCTACGTATCATAATCTATCATAAAATATTTTTATTTTTCCACATTTTGCTATCTTGTATTTTATTTCAAGAAGCTCTTCCCTGCTTTTATGCAGTTCTCGTTGATAACAATCAAGTTCAATTAGCACTCTTTTTCGCTTGTTGACTTTGCTTTTTTTGGTATCCATAAAATTATCACGAACTACCTCATATTCTACTTAGTGTTGCTAGTTTACCATTTTCTTTTCTATATTTCTTTTTTAATTTTTTCAAGTTTTCTGCAAATCTTTTCTATATATTTTTGTTCCATTATATATAATAATATTATATAATATTTATTTTTTAAGCCCTTATTTAATATTTTGAATGTCCTTAAACGGTATCCAACTATTAAAATCATCAGTATCACCCATCCACTTAACCAACGCTTGCTTCTTTCTAAAATCACGTCGTATAACTTTTTCAATTCTAAATACTTTTTGGGCAGCTTTTATCATTTCTTATTCGTAAAAGCTTCCATCAATCTTTAGATTGTTTAAATCCTTTATTTTGTATGTCATTGGATTTGTATATTGAACTTCATTCATTAAAACATATTTTAATAGTATTATCATCAAGATATTGCTTAAATGTTTTATTATAAAATTCTACACCTTGGTCAACCCATAGAAATTTACATTGTCTCCCTGTTCTCATAGTTTTTTGAAACGCTTTAGCAATTTCTAAACCAGTTTTATTCTGAACAGGCATAACCCAAGCAAATGTACTAAATACATCAATAACAGTAAGCAAGTATTTAATACCTTTATTATTCTTGAAAAAACTGCATATCAACTAAATCAGCCGACCATATTTTATCAATTTCATTAACAATCACGCGGCGTTGAGTGAACTTTCTTCGTATAGGTTTATGAAGTTCATCGACTAACTTATTAGGTCATCTCAACGCATTTTCTTGTTTTTTGATGCTCCAAGACTAAGTTTGTATTTAGTACTAAAAACCGGCTTGACTATCAAATTCTTAGCGATTTTTTCTCCAAGTGATTTAGACTTACTAGTTTTTAAGTTAGTCAGCATGTTTTTATTACGCGCAGATGTATTACTAGGATTGTCGTCATAACAATAATCGTGCTCTTTACAAATAGCATCTAACTCATTCGCTGGTTCTCCACTGTCAAGCGGGTTACCTAAACCGCAATATTTATAACCAGGAATTGTCAACCCCTTTTTAGGTAATAAATGGAGTTAAGCTTTATGGACATCAATGTTTCCACCTTGTGTACTTTAAACAAACGGTGTTTTATTAATACCACAAGACGCACAAGTTGCTTTTAACATTCTTCTGCCATTTTTTGCTAACATATACTGAGGATTAACATTTTCAACAGTAATACGTATCGTAGTAACACGTCCAGTGTGTACCAGGTTCAATAAAACCATCAAGATTAATAATACCGCATTCTTGTTTATTTTGTATTGTTGCTAATTTGTTCTTGCTGAACACTCCCCTGAAGTTTTGAATACCGATCTGCTTAACCCATTTTATCATGTCCAAGTTAGAAATAGACTCGATTTTGAAAAAAAATAGTTTTTTTTTTACAAATGGCTTACTTCTATACGGTCTAATTTGTGAATCTACGTGTAAACCATTTCCACGGTCAACTATTAATCCTTTCCCTTTTTTGCCTACTTGCAAACCTTTACCTGTCAAACCACTAATACGAGACCCAATTAAAGGAATTCCTAATGATGCAAGCAGTCCAAGAAATCCTCCATCTTGTTGTTGTTGCTTTGTTAGTTTAAGACGTTATTATCTTTTTTCTTTGTCACGGTGTTAATGCTTTTGATTTAAGTAGCGCTTGTTTTTTTATCACTAGGTATAGTTATCATTCCATTTCCAAATAGTTTACCAATTCCAGTACTTGCCATACCGCTAAGTGCTCCTGTTGCTTGTGGTGCTAATACTATCGGAGCAAATCTAGCAACTGTTGGTAATATTGTTTTAGTCAACAAGCCAGGTAATTCTCCTAAAAAGACTCTATTTTTAGACTGAGACCTCATTTGTGATTTTGATATATTTATATCTTAACCCTGACCGTTGCTTTTAGCCTTAATAATAGTTTTAATCTGAGTAGATGTTAGCAGCAAAGGAAATTCCCCAGTTAGTTGGTTATCTTTTAACCTGAGCGTTAGCTCACTTTTGTTTTCATATGCTTTTGCTAAACTTCTTTTTTGCCCTTCTATTAAATTTACTGAATAAGCTGTGTAGTTCATATATATTAGAACTTATATTAAACTATAACTCATTCATTTCCAATAATATCAATAAAACCTCTCCTTCATATAGAACCAACGCATACACTTTATATCTAGCTCCAGGAAGGCCTATTTTGTATCTTAAATTTGATTGTTTCGGATCAATGCTGACTTCATCACTTTTATAACTTAAATCAAAATATATCATACTAAAAGGCCTGATAAAATTACTCACGTTTAGTATAGTTCCTGTGTTTTTATCATTTTGTTTTGTAAGAATAATAATAAGTGCATTCGGTTTCTGGATAATATACACCGTTTCCAACTTCCAATCTAGCTGATTTTAAATAGCAATTAGCATCAGCAGCATTTAGCTTAAACGTGTCTAAAATATGAGGATTTTGTGTTTGAGAAGAACTCTTGTCTGCCCTTTGCAAATATACAAAAACATGTTTTGAATTTTTAACACCAGCCGTTATTCTAAATACGGATTCGTCTAGTTGAGTACTTCCGCCTTCTTATATCATTTCACGAAGGTAAGTCCATTTTGTTGTCATATGATTTGCTATTACATAGCTTAAACCATCATAATTAATATCATTTTAGGTGTCCACAAAATTAATGTATTAATAACTACTTGACCATCACCATCACTTGATTTGAAAATTAACACATTTTCATCTGTTAGTTGTAAACTAATTTGAATCTGGCTAGGAGGAATCATTTTTGTTTCCAAATCTTCGAAAAATGAATATTTATTTATGTGAAATTATAGAGTTAATTATTGTATTTGTTATGATTAAAGCATGACGAGCTGTAAATTCTAAATCATAATCAGCTTGATCATGCGGATATTCTGCCATAGCCGTAGTGTCAAAATAAAGTATTCGTTTGTTCCGGTTGTTTTTACATAATCGTCAGACATTACAAGCAAACTTATAACATTAACAAATCTATGAAGATTATATCAATCAAAGCTGTTTTTCCATTTTGTTTTACTTGCATTTGATCGATTAATGAAGCATCATCATTAATTAAAGCAATTGTATCAGCGTCTGCAAAAGCAGCCCCATCAGCAACTTGTTTACTTGAAAACTGATTTCAAAATATGCGTTATACCAATCAAAGTAAGAACTTCTGTCCAGGTATTACTATGGGGGTATCTAATTGAATAGGTACATGTTCATATCTAGTATTATATTTTTCACTTCGAAACATCTATATAATTATACTATAAAAAAAAGTTAGAATAATTTTTATTATTTAAACGCTTAATTTGTGTATGAGTGTCAAAAACTTTTTTTAAACGTGTCATATTTAGAAGAGTATGAGAGTGGACCTTTGGAAACGGCCGAACATACGAAATATTGCAGTCTCGATTTGATTGAGACTGTTCATGAACGGTAGTGAAATATTCTAGCTACCGTTCACGCCCTCTAGCCCCGGGTTGAGCAGAACTTATATTACATTAATTCTTTTAAGACAAATCGGAATGATGTTTGGAGTCCGTTAATATTAATAATTTTACCAAAAAAATCGGTTATAATATGAAAAAGGCACAGCCTAAATGGGGATTTATCCAGTTTGAGTAATCAACTTAAAATTTCAAACTTTATAATTGAGGATACTGCACTAAACCTCCTTTTATATGTAAACAAATATCTAGATTCACTAGCCTAATAAATTGGCTCCTATGCAGTTGTTTTTATTATTCTATGTTCTATGTGTAACTGTAACTCGTCAATACGAAACATTTGAAAAAAGAATTAAACGTGTATTTTAACACACTTCTTGATTCACGTGCATGTGTTCAGTACGGACCGTTCGTACAAACTCTGTCAATTTCAGATAAATTTAGAATAGATCGAGATGTTGCGAAGGTGTGTGAAAGAGAAATGGTCAGATTCTCAAAGATATCCCACCATACAACAGCTCTGTGTTTTGGATTATTTGGATATTAACATTTAAATTTGAACTCAATCATTTACATATAAAACAATTTAGTTTAAATTCAGATACACAGATGAAATATCAATAAAAAGAAAACTGAAATGAGGTCACTCACAATTAATTGCTAGATTCTCATCCCCTCCCACCCGAGTTGCTTTTCGACCACACATTCCTTTAAAATGACAGCATGTTTGAATTAAAACTGATAAAATATAAAAACTAAAATTGCACACCCTTCCCCAAATTATACAACCTCCCCTCCCCCAACCCACACTCACATTGTTTTAGCCTTGTTTTCTGATGGTATATACTGGCTATATACTTTATTATTGTCTGAAAAATCGAATAGTGTAGCTGCGCTGTTCTCCGACAGCTCTTTTTTATTATAAACTGCGTATTAAATTCTTACTTAGTGGTGGAAAAAAAAAGGAACCCAATTCTAATAATATATAAATTACATGTATTGTCAAAATTATTCATGGAAATGCTGGAAACTGGAGCCCGATTAAGATTTTTAGTCATTGGTTTATAGCAATCTAAATCAAAAATCCAGAAGACTCCTTAAATTAATATTTAATAATTCCATCAAATAGTTTATAATTACTTATTATTGCAGTGAAGAGAAAAAAAAATTAATTAGGGACTTGAACTCGGATCTGCTGCATTGAAGTCGGGATCTGAAATCATTAGGCCACGTCATCAAACGCGTGACGCCATAATTAAATAGTATATATTGTAATGTAATAGTCTGATTCTATGACTTCCGAAAATCACGAAAGACCTGAATACTGTGAATAGTAGCGTCAATAGTGCTTATTAAACTGCAAAGTCAGTTGAAATTGTCCTATTTAGTCGTATTTATCGATTTTTTGTCGATAAATGGTCACTGGCGAGACAGTTAGTCAGTACAGATTTATCCTCATTGATTGCAGAAATAAACGAAAATTTCCGATGGCATTGATCGTATACAGTCGGCCAATTCCGTCATTCTTCGGTGAAACCGAGATGTTACGAATGGCACCGGCCAAGGGACATCGCCGAGGAGACAAATTACCATGTCGATCTGTGGAAGTAGCTACTGGTTTCCCGTTACGTATGCTTGACTCCTGTATATTTGGCAGAAATCGGAAACCAAAGGGATAAAACATTTCAAACTCATATTATGTGGACAAAAGTTGATACCGTTAAGGGGATTTTCATCGCTGGAAATGATTGTTTTATTTAATTCACAATACCCAACTATTATCGGTTCATCTTTAAAAGGATATGACCTCGTAAGGTCAGCTGTACTTATTTCATAAATAGCATCCCATATGATCCATCAACAATATAATTACTTATCAAATCACAGTGAATATACAATGTATCAGTTTAATTTGTCATGTTTGGTGTTACTGTTCCAAACTTAGTTTCTCTAATAACTACATCTTTGTCAAGTCCAATTAAAGTGTGAAAGTATGACGCCCTTACATCAAGTACGAAATTATTATGAATAGTTACTAAACATTTGAAACTTGATAAATCAAATTCAATTAGTATTGGAACATGCGAGTCAGCAGCTAAATCACTGTTTACAGCTAATGTTTCTTTTATATAATTATCGATATCAGCATAACTGTAATTTCCATTTTGGAAAATAATATCTCTCCAATCTTTTCCATTAAAATACCTTATCATTTGGTTATTAAAATCCTCACTAATATTATACCATGAGTAAGCCATAAAATTAATATTATCAAGTCCAATTCATACTGTTTGTTCTTGTCTACTATCAATGGTCTATCAAATACAGTTGTAAAATTTCTTTGGGTATTTGAGATATTAATTATTGAAGCTTTTTCTGACGATAATACATGTTTTTGTTCCATATAATATGAATAGACACAATTAATCACCTTTGTAATACAGTTTAAAACTTGATTTTTCAAAATTAAAGACTTCAGTAGCGTAATTTTTTATGGTTGTATGGTTGTAAAAATGACCCAATAATAAGATTTAGGAAGAAATGCTTCGATTGTTCCTTTTAGTATTCGTTTACCATTTTCTATTGTTGGTTAATAGAATGGATACTCACCAGCCTTGTTGGTTAGAGATAAGATCATGGCGGGGATTTCTTTATTTACACTGTCCTGTTTTAATGGGTTGACAGTAGGGTAAGTGTGCGGTTTGATGCACCCTAGAACCGGTTTAAACCCCCAGTGGCCTACTTTGCCACTGACCGTTCCAAGGCGGTAGCCCTATTGTCAACCCTTTTGTGTTTGTGATGTCGTTTGCATTTATTGTTACTTTTGCCTTCTTGTTTGTCTGTTTGCGTGTTTATTTCTGTGTTTTGTGGTTGACTGTCCTCCTTTGAATGCTGCTTTCCCTGTCCGATCTTGTTATATTTCCTTAGATTAAACAACCTAAAATATACTGCACCAATGTATGTACTTGCAACAGGATATGTAAGGTCTGCTTCAACTACATAACGTCCGTGTTTTACAATTCTCAAGATATTACCTTTTTCAGTAGCATATTATCCACCTTTTCCAATGAGCTATGTACATTAGTAAATCCTTCGAGAAAAACGAAGCCATGAGAGACTCTTTCAAGTGGCTTTCGTGTTTGGTATGATGCATAACCATTGTCATCCTCCATGCTACTTATTTAGTCTATTGAAGCTTCAAGAATTAGAATCCGACTTAATCATTTTTACTTTCAACTCATCAATTATACCAAGAAGTGCTGTATGGCGACTATCAGACTTTGATTATACTCTTTAAGAAAAGCTATTTTATTATCAAAAGCTCTGCTTCTTTCATCTTGGGCAGCTCTCACCTGTCTTGACACGTCAGCAATATCAGTTTCTAGTTTATTGTTGTCAACCATTTGCCTCTCAATTTATACGAACCCTTTGTTAATACCATCAACGCCAGTGCTTATTTGCTCATTAAATGTTATATAATCATGTTCTAATGCACTTTTAAAAAGAGTTATTTCATTAGCAAAAGCTATGCTCCTTTCATCTTGCACAGCTCTCATTTGTCTTGAAACCTCATTAATAGCAGTTTCTAGTTCATTGTTGTCCACCATTGTGTCCAAAGTAGCCTCTAGCGTCTTGCTCTTTGTTGGTATCGTCAACGTTAGTGTTTGTCTGCTCATTTAATTTGAGTTATTTCAGTATCAAAAGCAGTTCTCATTTGCCATGAAGCATCAGCAATAGCAACATCTAGTTTATTATTGTCAACCAGTTGCTGCTTAATTGTTGCGATCCGTTTATAAATACGTTCAACACCGCTTTTTATTTGCTCACGTAACCTTTTATACAGCCCGTTATCTTCCACCTCAGCCTCTTTCTTTTCTAATTCTTTTAAAGCATCACCCAAAAGTTTCATCTTTTAAGCCATTTTGAATATCAATCATTTTCCCACGGTTTGTTTGTAACTCTTTCTGTACCTGGCTTATTTTATCATCGACACCTGTTGTTAAGTTGTTCTGGACTTTTTTCAATATTACAATCGTCTATAATCTTTTTTATTCTTCTTAAAGTAAATTGTTTCGTTACTACATCATTTGCATCTGTTGGATTAAGACATTGATAATTCTTTTATTATCCATGTTAAGATTACTTCTTAAAATATTTTCCTGATTTTTACCCTTGTGAAGATAATTAACCAGGTGTTTCTGTTTTACATACTCCGATAGCGCAATACCAACATTTGTAATATTAACACTGCCAGTACTAACTTCTCCAATGTCATTAAAAAGTCCCATTGTATATAAGGATTAGGTTAAATTTCAAGTAAAGTTACGCTTCGCTAACTTCCTATGCTTGTCAAGATACAGAAAATCCTACTGTTTGTCAGTTGCTTTCTTATACTGATCTTTCCTACATCTTCGTTGGAAAGCATACCCATCCCACGATTAACTGGAATTGCAAAGAAAATGTAATGAAAACACTTTAAGCGAATGTCTTTGGGAGTCTTGTAGTAAGATTACGATAAATAAATTACACAACAGTTTTTATGTCTGCCTTGGATGAAATAATTGATAATATCGTTTTGATTACGTTCGCACGCATAATCATCCAAAATAACTATCTTTTGAGTATCAGAGTCTAAATCATTCACAGGGATAACTTCATTATTTGAACATTATAATATGTCTGTGACTGGAAAATATACTTTTTTGCTATTTCATCAAAACGTTCTGATAAAACTTTATATTTCGTCTGCTCTAAATTTTTAGCAAATAAATAAATATTGTTATAATACACTAAAGGTTTCAACAGCATGTGAACTAATGTATTTGTTTTTTACCGGATCCGGAACTACCACATATTAATATTCTAAAGCAAGAGTCTGGCATGAAGTATTGTATCTGCTTACATGTACGTAGCCATGTACCATTCGACTGACAGCCTCATATTGTACAATACAATATATAGCGGAAATTCACGATTCATTTCAGTATAGCTACATGTAATTGCCAAGACAAGACAGATAAAAATATCGGACAGGGAAAGCAGCATTCAAGGACGACAGTCAACCACAAAACACAAAAACAAACACGCAAACAGACAAACGAGAAGGCAAAAGTAATAAAAAATGCAAGCGTTATCACAAACACAAAAGGGTTGACAATAGGGCTACCGCCTTGGAACGGTCAGTGGCAACAAAGGCCAATGGGGGTTTAAACCGGTTCTAGGGTGCACCAAACCTCACACTTACCCTACTGTCATCCCATTAAAACAGGACAGTGTAAATAAAGAAATCCCCGCCATGATCTAATCTCTAACCCACAAGGCAGCATACATAGGCAATATAAGTAAAACACAAATATGCTCGTGTAAATATCATACAAAATAACAATAGCCTAGAAAGCCACAATGAAGGTACTCAATGACTTGGCAGAAGCCAGAGCAACAAGAGAATAAACCATTAAGGGCACGACAGAAAGATCATAGACAAACATCAAACGCCACCGTCCCCAATGGGCTTTAGGTAGGCGTCATAATAGGGTCCACAGCCTGTCCGGTCATCGTACAATTAAAGAGGAAAGCATAGTGGCGAACTGTAAAAGGGTCCACCACCAAGCATGCAGTACGTTGCAAAATGATAGGGTCATAACTTCTTTTGATAAACTTTTTAACAAGTTTAACAAAGATAGTATAAAAGTGATCATGACCAAGAATCTTACGAAGTTTAACCCATGCATTTTAATTTTGCAAAAGAAGATATAAATATCGAAAACGAAAAGTAGCATTCAAGGACGACAGCCAACCCAAAACACACAAAGAAACAAAGAACAACTATACATAAAGATGAATAGAAGGCAAAAGACATGGAAAAGACAATGGCAAAAGAAATATAAAAAGATCGGACAGGGAAAGTAGCATTCAAGGAGGACAGTCAATCACAAACACAGAAACAAACACGCAAACAGACAAACAAGAAGGCAAAAGTAATAATAAATGCATCACAAACACAAAAGGGTTGACAAGACGATCGGCAAATGTATACATATTTTTCGGGGCGCTTGTTTCAGCCAAAGGATTGTTTGGACATTTAAAATGATATATAGGGTCCTATAGAAACCACTGCGTCCAAACTCAATGGCATCGTAGGTCCGCACTGTACTGCAAACAAAGACTTGAAACTATAATGAAAGAGACAAAAAACAATTCATCTAGATGAATATTAGTAAAATGAACATTTATAGTGGTAAATAAAAATACGTTCTTTTTGATAGGACATTTTCAATGCATTTTAAATGGTTTAAATGTGTTGGATATATATAAGGGACCAAGCAATATTTATCGGGGATTTGGGACCGGTGCAAATAAAACTGTTATATAAAAAACTGTACCTCCAATGGCAAGCAAACAAAAAGAAAGTATCGTCTCATGATTTGTCGCTACAAAAAAGTACTGGTCTCATGCCATGTTGCACCGGTTCCAACGCCCAGATAATTATTGCCTGATACTCTTTATGGTCTAAGATCACTGCTTCAATATTTGCATTGTTGAAAATTTTGGCAAAAAAAGTGACAAAAAATGTGTACGTCCCATGGCAAGCAAGCGGGAAAAAATATCGTCCCATGGTTTGTCGCGACAAAAAAATTACCTGTCCCATGCCATTTTTCACTGGTTCCAACCCTCCGATAAATATTGCCAATTACCTAAATTAAAAGCCTCTGAAAGTTGCATAGCAAAATATTAAGGCCAACTTATGTTATTTGAGATTTTTTAACTTTTTGCTGTATTTTCATGGAAAAAGTTCCACCAAAAAGGTGTTTTGGGTGTAAATATAGATATAAAAATCGAACAGGAAAAGCAGCATTTAAGGACGACAGTCAACCACAAACACACACAGTAACAAGGAACAAATGTAAAGATGAATAAAAGGCCAAATAAGACATCACAAATACAAAAGGGTTGACAATAGGGCTACCACCTTGGAACGGTCAGTGACAAAAAAGGCCGCTATTTCTCAACCGATTTTAAAACTAATATATTTTTATTTACTACTAAAATGTTCAGTTCTGTTGATTTGTACTTATGTACGTATTTCTAAGATTGGTCATGTTAATGCTGAACAAGCGGCTCAAGAGGGCATGTGGACGCTCTAACGCTACTGGCTAAAAATGGTTCTTACAACAGGAGAGATGGGTCAAGATGGAGTGTCTGATATGGTTGGTTTTACATTTGTCTGACATTTTATATTGAAATAAACATTATGAACATGTCTGGTGAAGAGGAACATGGTTTAAACCCACGTCCCTAGGCTCATAGTTGAAAGAAATCAGTAAGTAAAAACAAATGTTTATTAACTAAATCAATAAAACAAGTTTCAAAAAGAGGTTTGCCCCACTTGGATTTGAACCGATTTTCTTAAGAGAAAAAAATGCTAATAATAAAAAGAAAGAGTGTAAACAAGAATTTTCTCCAGTGGGATTTAAACCAAAGACTCCAGGTTTCCCATTTAAAACTGCACCAATTTGAAAGCCATAATTGAAGAACCAATATATTATTACTATGCACAAGCTTTATATTTTTTGTTAAATTTGGATGAAAAATTGAATTGCTATAGTTGTAACAAGGCCTAACGATATCATTTCGGATGAAAAATTGAATTGCTATAGTTGTAACAAGGCCTAACGATGTCATTTCTTTTTCAATTCAGGAGCAAATAATTCCCTTTAATACCATCAGATATTCGTTATTGAAGAACTTGTCTTAGTTTGAATTGGAATTTATAGTCGCACCAACAGCTAAAGTCATGTGATGTCTTTCCAGCTTTCACTGGTGGAGGAAGACCCCAGGCGCCCCTCCGGGCAATTTTGATGCACGGGCGGGCACCTAGAAAAATCGACGTTCAGCAAGTCAGCTGCATAGCTTCCTCAAATAAAGATTCCTAGGCCCTGAGTGATCGAACCTACAGCGGTGAGGGGCAAAACTTGCCTTAGATCTTATTATTATACACACTGTGTAAAAAATGGTAATACTGGATATAACATGGAAAGGCTATAGAATATTATGTTTGCTAATTCAGTGTCATATAACTCACTTTCATGATTGAAGATTTTTCCAAGATCTGATTATTCAAAATACATATTCTGTTTAGTTTTGATTTGATGGGGAAAAAAAATATGTGCTATGGTAGTAACAAGGTCAAAATGTTTTGCAGATTCAAAGGCAGATAACTCATTTTAATACCATCCTATAAATGTGGTTATATGCATGTACAAGATCTTTTCATACACACTCTGTGAACATTTGGTTCAGATTAGTAATTTTATAGTAACAATGGCAAATTATGAAATGTTCGATAATTCAAGGGCCATATCTCAGCCATAGGCGATTGAACCTGGCTGGTTCAAGATCTCGTCCGAGACCTGATGGATACGTTTGGGTAAGATCGGATAAAAATGGTATGGGCTAGAGTGCCCACAAGGCAAAGTTATGTTTTTTCCCCAATTTAAGGGCAGATAACTGAACTATTAGCGATTAAATCAAGCTGATTCAAGAACTCGTCCTAGATATTACGGATATTAATTACTGTGTAAGTTTGATTAGAATCGGATAAAAAAAATGGAAGGACTAGAATGCCCACCAGACAAAATTATGCATTTTTGCCAATTCAATGACATATCTCATATATTAGTGATCGAATCCGGCCAGTTCAAGAACGCGTCAAAGACCTTATGGATATATAACTACCGTGTAAGATAAGACATCACACACACAAAGGTTGACAATAGGGCTACCGCCTTGGAATGGTCAGTGGCAAAAAAGGCCGTTGGGGATTTAAACCAGGTCCTAGTGTGTACCAAACCCCACTCTTACCTTATTGTCATCCCAATCAACGAGAAAGTGTAAATAGAGATATCCCCGCCCGGTCATAATCTTTAACAAACAAGGCAGCATGAATAGTCCATATAAGTAAAACACATAAAGGATCATGTATATATATAATAAAAACCATAAGCCTATAAAGCCAAAAAGTAAGTACTCAAAGTAAGCAGGAGCCAGAGCAACAAGAGAACAAACCGTTAAGGGTACGACAAGGCAAGATTAAAGACAAACATCAAACGCTACCGTCCTATAAGGATTTAGGTAGACGTCATCATATGGTTCACAATATGTCCGGTCGTCATACAATCAAACGGTAAACGGGTCAACCACTAAACATGCAGTGCGTTGCAAAATGATAGGGTCATAACCTCTTTTGATAAACATTTAACAAGTTTAATAAAGAGTGTATGAAAGTGATTATGATCAAGGATCTTACGAAGTTGTAAATAACATCACCATAGAAGTCAGCTTCTGATAGTCCTTGTCGCAGAAGAGTTCTTAAATCACTTTTATATTTCAATAGTAGATCAGGTTACGATACTAATATTTTGCAAAGGTTTTTCGAAGTTTATGGTAACGGTGTCCGAGTAGCTTTTTAGTTATACAACTATTACGAATATTAAAGTCCTCAACACGAATAAAAGCTCTAGAGAAACGAATAAGTTGAGAAGCATAGATTCCAAAGGAAGTAGCTCAGAAAACATCTCCATCTAAATGGGTATAATTAACAACATCAAAATTAAAATCACCTCACTTGTCATCGATTGTACTAATGTTCACTCATTTCCCCGTTTTCAATAGAGAGATGTAAATCAAGAAAAGAAGCGACAGTGTTGACAGAAGCTCTAGAGAAACGAATAAGTTGAGAAGCATAGACCCTAAAAGAAGTAGCTCGGGGAACATCTCCAGCTAAATGGGTATAATTAACAACATCAACATTAAAATCATCTCCCTTGTCATCGATTGTACTAATGTTCACTAATTATTCCCCATTTTCAATAGAGAGATGTAAATCAAGAAAAGAAGCGATAGTATCAGAAATGTCAGTTTTGTTGAGGTGAAGTTCCTTAGGATAGATAGTATTAAACTTAGTAGAAATTAAAGGAGTGTCAATGTTCAATATGTCATCCACACACCGAGATGTGTCATTAAAGGTTTAATTACATCTGCCTGAGTATCGGATGAAATACTCAAAAACAAACCTCTTTCATAGCATACCGTCCGTTTACAATATTAAAACAGTAAGGTTTTTTAAAATTTAAGATGCTCTCTGAAAATCTTCAGCTCTGCTGGCCAAGCCAACCTTTACCAGATTTTTGATATCAATGAAAGCTTGGAGAAGTTCGAAAACCAGCCAGTTCAGACCAGTAACGGCCGAGTTATGGACCTTGATTTTTGCTAAAAATGCTATGTTTTGCCTCGTTAAGACGATAGGGCCTTAATTTTCATCCGATCTTTATCAAACTTTACCAGCTTATTAATATCAATAAAAGCTCAAAAAAGTTTGAATATTAGCCAGATTGGACCAGGAACGGCGGAGTTATTGCCCTTGATTTAGTTCAAAATGCTATATTTTGCCTTGTTAACACTAAAGGGCATTCATTTTTCATCCAATCTTTACCAAACTTTAATAAAAGCTCGGACAAGTTCGAAAACCAGTCAGATCGAACCTGTAACGGCGGAGTTATGGCCCTTGATTTAGTTAAAAATGCTATTATTTGCATTATTAAGACGATAGGGATTTCATTTGTCATCCGATCTATACCAACTTTTACCATATTTTTAATATCAATGAAAGCCTGGAGAAGTTCGAAAACCAGTCAGATCAGAACAGTCAAGGCGGAGTTATGGCCCTTGATTTTTGTTAAAAATGCTATGTTTTGACTAGTTTAGACGATAGGGCCTTTACTTTTCATCCGATCCTTACCAAACTTTACCAGATTGTTAATACCAATGCAAGCTTGGACAAGTTCGAAAACCAAGCAGATGAAAACAGTAATAACGGAGTTGTGGCCCTTGATATAGTTAAAAATGCTATATTTTGCATCGTTAAGCGATAGGGCCTTCCTTTTTTCTCCGATCTTTACCAAACTTTACCAGATTTTTAATATCAATGAAGAAGTTTGAAAACCAGTCAGATCGGAACAGTACCTCCAGAGTTATGACCCTTGATTTAGTTACAAAGGCTATCTTTTGATTTTTGAAGAGGATATGGCCTTTATTTTTCATTCGATCTTTATCAAACTTTACCAGCTTATAAATAACAATGAAAGCTCGGAAAAGTTTGAAAACTAGCCAGATCGGACCAGTAACGGCTGAGTTATGGCCCTTGATTTAGTTAAAAATGCTACATTTCGCCTTGCTAACTCGATAGGATCTTCATTTTTCATCCGATCCTTACCAATCTTTACCAGATTATTAATAACTATGAAAGCTTGGAAAAGTTTGAAAACCAGCCAGATCGAACCAGCAATAAGGAAGTTGTGGCCTTGATTTAGTTACAAATGCTATACATTAACTTGTTAACACGAAAGGGCCTTTATTTTTCACCCGATCCTTACCAATCCTAACCAAATTGTTATTAATAATGAAAGCTTGGAAAAGTTTGAAATCCAGCTATATTGGACCAGTCACAGCGGAGTTATGGCCCTTGAATTAGTTAAAAAGGCTATAATTTTAGCTTGTTAAGACGATAGGGCCTTCATTTTTCAACCAATATTTACCAAACTTTATTAGATTACTACTCTAAATGACAGCTCAGAAATATTCATAAAGCAGCTAGATCGGACCAGTAATAACGGAGTTGTGGCCCTTTAGTTAAAAATGCCATATTTTGCCTCGTTAAGACGATAGGGCCTTCATTTTGCATCCGATCTTTAACAAACTTTACCAGAATTTTAATATCGATGAAAACTTGAAGAAGTTCGAAAACCAGCCAGATCGGAAAAGTAACTACGGAGTTATGGCCCTTGATTTAGTTAAAAATGCTATATTTTGCATTTTTAAGAGGATAGGGCCTTTATTTTTCATCCGTTTTTTACTAATCTTTGCCAGCTTATTAATAACAATGAAAGCTTGAAAAATAGCCAGATCAAACCAGTAACGGCGGAGTTATGGCCCTTGATTTAGTTAAAAATGCTATATTTCGCCTTGTTAACACGATAGGGTTTTCATTCGATCCTTACCAAGCTGGACCAGATTGTTAATAACAATGACCAGCGAGATTGGACCAGTAACAGCGGAGTTATGGACCTTGATTTAGTTAAAAATGCTATATTTTACCTTGTTAAGACGATAGGGCCTTCATTTTTCAACCAATATTTGCCAAACTTTACCAGATTACTACTCTAAATGAAAGCTCAAAAAATTCATCAACCAGCTAGATCAAAAAAGTAATAAAGGAGTTGTGGCCCGTGATTTAGTTAAAAATGCTATATTTTTCATCGTTAAGACGATAGGGCCTTCATTTTTCATCCGATACTTACCAACCTTTACCAGATTGTTAATAATAATGAAAGCTCAGAAAGTGCAGCTAGATTGAACCAGTAACAGAGGAGTTGTAGCCCTTTACTTAGTTAAAAATGCTATATTTTAGCTTGTTGTGACGACAGGGCCTTCATTTTCCTTCCGATATTTACCAAACTTTTCCAGATTTTTAATATCAATAAAAGCTTGAAGAAGTCTGAAAACCAGCCAGATCAACATGTAACAACGGAGTTATGGCATTGATTTAGTTAAAAATGCTATATTTTGCCTTGTTAACACGATATGGCCTTCATTTTTCATTCGATCCTTACCAATCTTTACCAGATTGTTAATAATAATGAAAGCTTGGAGAAGTCCGAAAACCAAATAGATTGGATCTGTAACAGCGGAGTTATTGCCCATGATATAGTTTAAAAATGTTATTTTTTGCCTCGTTAAGAGATAGGGCCTTCATTTTTCATTCGATCTTTAGCAAACTTTACCAGATTGTTAATATCAATGGAAGCTCAGACAAGTCTGAAAACGAGCCAGATTTGGACCATTTACAACGGAATTGTTTATACAGACTATTTCTCTCCTGAACCTCTGGCTGGATTTCAACAAAATTTGGCAGGGATGATCTGTACCAAGCCCAGTTTCGTATATCATCGCCATGTTTCAATTGAATGGTATTTGAAAGAGTTATGACCCCTTATGCATAAAATGAATCTTTAGCCAGTAGAGCGTCCACGGGCCCTCTTGGCCTCTTGTTTATCACATATATTCTGAAGCTGTATATTTATCGATGTTACCTGTACGGAGGCTAAATAAAAATGTGAACTTTTACGCATCGATTTCTGCCTTATATACCGACTTCTTGGGTGTTGTTCGTCGATTTGAATCTACTACACACGTGACTCATTCATATTCATGAGCTATCACCAGTTAAAATACAGACTGTGTAGCTTTAAGTAACACTAGAGTTTTGGCCCTTGATTTAATAAAAATGCTATATTTCTCTTTGTTCAATCTCAATATGTTTCATTTTTTAGCTCTACTGGACAAAGGCCAGCAGAGTTCTTGGGATGATGTGTTGTCCGTCGTCCGTCGACGCAACGTCCGTCCGTCCGTTAACTTTTGCCTTGTGAACACGCTATACCCTTCATTTGTTATGCGAACTTCACCAAACTTGGCCAAAGTGTTTATATCAATGAGAGCTCGGACGAGTTTTAAAACCGCCTAGATCGGATTAGTAACACCCTTGAATTAACGAAAAATGCAATATTTCACATTGTGAACACTCTAGTCCCTTCATTGTTCGTGCGATCTTAACCAAGCTTTGCCAAAGTCTTTATATTAATGAGAGGTCGAAAACCGGCCAGATCGGATCAGTAACACCAGAGTTATGGCCCTTGTTTTGCTAAAAAATCCCATTTTCTGCATGGTGAACACTCTAGCACCTTCATTTATTATTTGATCTTTACTAAACTTGCACAGATTGTTAATAGCAATACACTTTTGGACGAGTTTCAAAACCAGCCAGACCAGACTATTTATGCCATAGTTTTGGCCCTTGTTTGTGATAAAAAAAGCATTTTCTGCCTTGTGAACATTCTAGCACTATCGGATGAGTAACAGCAGAGTTTTTACCCTTGTTAATCTGAAGAAAAAAACATATTCCGCCTTGTGAACACTCTAGCACCTTCATTTATTATTTGATCTTCACCAAATTTTCATAGATTGTTAATAACAATGAAATCTTGAAAACCAGCCAGATCGGAACATTTACACCGAAGTTATGGCCCTTGATTTTCTGAAATATGCTATAATTTGGCCTCGTTAACACGATAGGGCCTTCATTTTACATCCGATCTTTTTGAAACTTTACTATATTGTTGATGTCAATGAAAGCTCAAACGAGCACGAAAACCAGCCAGTTCGGTCTAGTAATAACGGCGTTATGGCCCTTGTTCATCTTGTTTCTACGATCGATTGTATATGACCATAAGATCTCAAATAAATTTAATAATGGGCAAGATGGGACCTGTAACACCAGAGTTATGGCCCCTGAATTAGCAATAAAATGCAGTTTTACATGTTGTTAACACGATACAGTCCACATTTCTTGAGCAATCTTAACCAAACTTACAGTTTTTATTTATTTATTTTGTATAATTATTTGAATTAAAAAAGAATACCTTTTTTCCTTCTTTTTTTAATTTTTAATTTTTTATTTGATTTTTTTTTTCTTTTAATTTTTTCCTTTTTTTTAAATAACTTTTTTTTGTTTAATTACTTTATTTATTTTGATTTTATTGATTTTTTAACGCCGTGTTGGATTTGACGAAACTCCATCATTTTATATTTCTTTAGCAGGAAGCATTGGTATGATTTCTACTTGTACCTATTGCGTTTTTTTCCGGTTCGTTGATTTTTGATGGAGTTACGGCCCCTTGACATTTTTACTTTAAATTTCTTGTCGGCGCTACTCCTCCTAAACACCTTGTTGGATTTCGACGAAACTTGACAGGAAGTATCAGTAAGATGTCTAGTTGTGCATATCGCGATTTCGTTCCATTTCGCTGATTTTTGACGGAGTATATAATGGCCCTTTGACATTTTTACTTTAAATTTCTTGTCGGCGCTACCCCTCCTAAACGCCTTGTTGGATTTCGACGAAACTTGGCAGGAAGCATCGGTAAGATGTCTAGTTGTGCATGTCGCGCTTTGGCCCAGTTCTCTGATTATTGACGGAGTTATGGCCCTTTGACATTTTTACTTTAAATTTCTTGTCGGCGCTACTCCTCCTAAACAGATTGTTGGATTTCTATGAAATTTGGCAGGAAGCCTCAGTATGATGTATAGTTTTGCAAATCACGGTATATCGATGAAATCCTGGACAAGTTCGAAAACGAGCTAGATCTTGTTATTAATGACAGAGTTATGGCCCTTGATTTGTTAAAAAATGCTATATTGTATTTTACTTTGTTAAATCTGTAGCTACTTCATTTTTATGTGATCTTTACCATATTTCTTTAGAATGTTAATATAACCACCCTCACCCATTTTTATGAAATCTCATTCATAGAAGAAAGTGTGACAAATTAAAAAATACCCATGCCAGACTAGACACAGCAGCATTATTGCCCATGATTACCCTCTTGTTGTTGCAATGTTTTAAAAGAAGTTCTGATGGGAATTTTATGACGACAACCCTTGATATAAGAGCCGTTTTATACATTAGAGCGTCCACATGCCCTCTTGGGCCTCTTGTTTTAATGTTATCGTCACATGATGCCCTTTTATACCAATATCTCCATTTGGTACATCTCATTTTTCGTACTTTGCATTCCTGCCATTAATCCTCTATAAAATTGGAAAATTTTCAGGTAAATGTAAACACAAATGAGTATAATATCTCAAAACGAATCAAGCATACTCTTGACAAATGTCAACCTTCGCCCGTTACATATGAATAATGGACTCATCTTTCTTTGAATCAAGACCATTCCATTTAAGTGACAAAGGGCTCTTTTGCGAAAAATGACTGATCAGCATCCGGACATTGTAAACCCTGATCAGCCTGCTAGTTACTCGCAGGATGATTTGGGTTTACAATGGACGCAACGGCTATTACAGTCGTGCTTAGCGGGTTAAGGGTTAATAATATTCCAACTCAAAATTAATAGATATTTGTTTTAAATTAACATTCCGAATAAGCACCATGTTTATATTTCTACGTATGAAGGTTGGTAGGATGCCGTTTCTTTGAAGCTGATTCACGGTGTTACTTGTTACATTATAATAGAGAGGTTGTGTACACATATTCTCGATTTAAGCTAACCAGTGGAGCATATTTAATGACAGGTACCTGTCTAACGGAAGTGTCGGTATGTGATACCCCTATCCACATATTATTGTCGATTCGATGAGTAAATATGTGTTTTCTGTAGTTTATAATCCGATTTCTTTAAACTGTTTCTGTTCAAAGAATCCGGCATTGTCTCTAGCTTTGAGCGGTGGTCCATTCTAGTCCAAAAAAATAGTGGTGAAAGAGGAGAATCGATTCATCTGGTGATTTTGAAGCTGATACTCTGATCAATTTATAAACATTTACAGCATATTCTCCTCGCGAAATCTCTTTTGCTTAAGAAAAATAATGATTATCGAGGCTGTCAAATTAGTATGTCAGTCAAACGGCCTTGTGATATTTACTGAAAAAAGTTTATGTCATAGACATGTTGAGGGACGTGAGTAAATGATACCCCGAGCAAGCAAGAAATGGATGATACCCTGCGCAATTAGACGCGAAGGGAGTTTGAGACCAGGCACAATGTAATAGCAAGGAAATACATTATCAATATGATGTAACTGAATTGCAATTTTTTCAGACTTTTGAAATGGGAATGAAAACAAAGTCAAACATAGCACTGCAAACAAAAAGAGACAAACAATTCTACAATAATGTTTTATAAGAAAATATATGGTACCGCCAAATCCACTAACTGTAGAAAGACCGGTAACAACTTCGTTTAATAACACAAACAGTACGCCGAAATACATGAAAGTACGAAAGTGTGCACTTCTCCGTTCACATCGACAGTTGAAATTTACACCAACCAAGTCACCAAATGCGAAAAGACTTCACTTTTGTGTTTGTGATGTCGTTTGTATTTTTTATTACTTTTGCCTTCTCTTTTGTCTGTTTGCGTGTTTGTTTTTGTGTTTTGTAGTTGACTGTCGTCCTTGAATGCTGCTGTCCCTGTCCGATATTTTTATCTTTCTTCAAAAGCTAACGTTCGATAATTACCTTTTTAACACGCAACCCATCCATTTCGTTGTTATTGGTTATAAGCCCAACAGAAAGAGTAGCATTCACAGAATACAGTCACTCCAGCAAGTGTTACAATGCAATGGTGATTCAAAAAGTATATCACAAAACATTCAGTAAAAAATTACATATAAGAGTTGACAACAGGGGTACCGCCTTGGAACGGGCAGTGGCAAAATGGACAACCGGGGAGTTTAAACCGGTTCAAAGGTGCACCAAACCTTACTCTTACCCTGTCATCATCCCTAAACAACAGGACAGTGTAAATATATCAAATTATTATTATTATTATCTAACTCTTTGTCTGTCCCCTATATGGTAATCTTGAAAGACAAACATTTATATGAGAAATTCCATTTATATCGATGACTGATGCTTTTTTTTTTAATTCGTTTACACGATAATGACATTTGCATCAAGATTTTCAATATTATGTCAGATCCTTCAGATCCTTCAGATCACTGATAACATCTTACAGACGACTTCACTGCGATGAAATCCACTTTTCTAAATGCCGGTTAATAGTACTGAACAATAAATAAGAAAATTTCTGATTGGCTGCATTTATAATTAGATTTTTCAATGGTTGTCTCAACACCAGCTGTGTGCAAAAAGGTGTGATATGCAATTAGCAAACTAACAGCACTTATTGGCTAACGACTTCACGGGTGGCCTGGGGAATGAGAGGGATTAGAGAATGTTTATTACGGTCATCTGGTTAATTATGGCCTGATCTACTGGTAGTCAGTTTGACAATGGGTAACATAGGCAGTACATTTTTTGTATTTTTAAATAAAATAATCGCCATTTGCGGTCGCCATTTCGTAGAAATAATCGCAATTTTAATAAAATAATCGTAAAAGGATTCCTATATTTCCGTTTCAGCGACACGCGCTTTTATCTACATCCGGTATTTTCGTGTGCTTTTTGTAAACGCGAGAAGCATTCACGTTAGCTATCAAACGTGAAAATGAGTTTTTTTCTAACATGTGTTTATAAAACCATAGTTAAATCATTTATTTAATATTCAATGTAAAACATAATAGATTCATGCTAAAGGTATTTAAAGAATCCACATATGTCTAATTAGTTTTGAAATATTTTGTCGGAAAAGGAAGTATAAAAATCGAACAGGAAATGCATCTTTCACAGAACACAGTAAACCCCAAAACACGCAAAAAGACAAACAAGAATGGCAATAGTAATAATAAAGGCATATGACGTCACAAACACAAAAAAGGTTGACAGTAGGGCTACCGCCTTGGAACGGTCAGTGGCAAAAAGGCCGATGGGGGTTTAAACCAGGTTCTAGGGTGCACCAAACCTCACACTTACCCTACTTCATCCCAATTAAACGGGATAGTGTAAATAAAGAAATCCCCGCCATGAACTATTCTCTAACCAACAAGGCAGCATTAATAGGCAATATAAGTAAAACACAAATATGCTCGTGTATAAAGAAATACAAAAAAAACAATAGCCTAGAAAGCCACAAAGAAAGTACTCGTTGACTTGGCAGAAGCCAGAGAAACAAGAGAATAAACCATTGTGTGCACGACAAGACAAGACCGGAAGTCACGTTACCTCCTTATATTGAAAAAAAATGGTTATCAAGTATCAATTTACTCGATCATATTTCAGTTTGTTTTTTTCTCTCAATATATCTACCTATTTTTTTATTTATTTTTTTCGCAGTTACCGGGCATATGGCATTGTGATCATTCGGCATCTGTATACAATATAAAAAAAAAAAAATCAAACTTTTTTTCTTTGTGTATAACAATTAGGTTTAGATACAAAAAAAATAAGAAACAAGATATTACACGAAATAAAGATATATCTATATGTACTTTTAACACTATTTTACTGAAGTGTCTATGCTAGTTTGCTTTCTGTAGTATCCGTTGGGCATCGCATTATCTCAATCGTATCTTTTAAGCTGGACAGTAGGTATACAGCACTGTGTTCTACCTCTTCCACAAAATAAAATCGATCGTCATATATGGCCTAAAATGTTTTCAACAAATTACGTAAAACACTATTCAAATTTACAAACTATCTTTCACATGTAGCCGGAATTGTCTGAGATGTTTATTATTTTGTATGTGTTTCTTTAGTTAGTTTCTCTGGATGTGGACTTTATTGTTAGAGAATTCCTTTTGATGGGATGTAGTTTTGTTTACACTGTCTTGTCTATTTGGGAGCTGAAGACAGGATAATAGCGAGGATTGTGCGCATATAAAATCGATTCAAGCTAACCAGTAGGCATTATTGCCTACTGACCGTTCCAAGAAATATAAAAAGATCGGACAGGGCAAGTCGGTAACCCTGTCTTCACCACCCTTTCTGTTGTTTTTTGTCTCTTTCATTGTATTATCAAGTCCTTGACTAGAATGAACCACCGCTCAAAACTAGAAACAAGGCCGTGTACATTGGACAGAAATATTTTAATCAAATCGGATTATAAATTACAGAAAAACAAATATCGATAAAAAATATGTGGATCGGGGTATAATCACATCAGGGCACGTTCAGTAGACAGGTACCTGCCATTGATATTGCATACTGCCAGTTCCAAGTCGGTAAACCTGTCTTCACCGCTCGTTGTGTTTTTTATTGTCCTTTTCATCGTACATTTTACTTGTTTTTTGTTTGCGGAGCACTGCAGACCTACGGTGCGATTGCGTGTGGGTGCTATTGTTTTTATAGGACGATTTTCTCATTTTTGTAATGATATGTACCAGCAGTTTGCAACATAAAAAGTATGCACGTTAGTGATTTAGGTCTGTAATCTATATAGTCTTGTTGTCTCACATTTTGGATACCGGGCAGGCGTTTGCAAGTTTCCAGTCGTCGGGAATTGTTCCAGAGGACAATGATGTATCTAAAATCATGGTGAAAATATCTGGGACTGTGTGTTTGCATTCTTTTAGTATTTAGCCATGGATCTCATTATGGCCTGAGGCTGTGATGTTTATGTTGCCGAGTAGATTTTCAGTTCCTGTTCGTGTTATATGGATATCTGACATGTGTGGGTGCGGGCTAGGAGATCTTATTACATTTAGCAGATTTGGAAGATATATTACATTTATTCCCGTTTAATTAGAATCACGATAGGAGTCAGTGAGTCAGTCTGTCACTTATTAGATTATACATTCATTACTTTATTAATACATTCATTCATCATTCATTTATTTATTCGTTCCTTTATTCATTCATTCATTCGTTATTCGTTCGTTCGTTCGTTCGTTCGTTCGTTCGTTCATTCATTCATTCATTCGTTCGTTCATTCATTTATTCATTCATTCATTCATATATTCATTCATTCCTGAATTCATTCATTCATTCATTCATTCATTCATTCAATCATTCATAATGTACAATTGATGGGGAAATGAGCAAGTGTCAGTGTTTGATACATACAAGACACATACAAGTGTGGCGAGGCACTGGTGTAACTCAGATCTTCAAGGATTATATAGTTAGAGTTTGCCAATAACCCTTATTATTATCATACATAAACCTTTTTAAAATAATATTTAAAGAAACCTACACACAATTGTACAACAAAGTCGTTTTACCAAATTTAGCTCTTGTATGTGAATATAATACATGTGTCAATGATTAATGTTGTTGTTGTTGTTGTTTTCCAACTACTCTTGCTCTTCACTGCATCACTTCCCCACACCCCGGTAGCTCTGCTGTAGCTCTTCTTACTAGAGTGCTATCTGTTGTGACATACTTTCTACCGAAACTTCGCTGATTTATTCGAATACTGTCGCTTTTCATCGGCATTACGACTGATAGTTCCCTCTTTGTGTCACTAAACACTTATTTCCATGGCGACCAACGGTAGGAACATTCTTGCGCTTAAAAAAAGGAAATGTTTTATTCGGTTCTCGTATTTCTTAAAATGTGCAAATATTTTCTCTTTTTTTGTTCCAGGTGACAGGAATGGAACAAGTTCATGATTTTATACATGTTTGGATATGCTTGAATGTGTTTGAGCCCTTATCTGAGAATCTAATATTGGGGAGTGATCCATTTGAAAATGAAAGTGAAATGGACCAATTCAACAGGGTCTTTGCAAACTATGGACATTTAAATCAAAGCAAATTGGTCGACCCCGTGTGTTTGCAGGATATTTCGAGCAACATAAATTAAGTTAAGTTAAGGAAGTTGTACAGTGGTCCAGGGAGGCCTTGCTACAACTGTGATGTGAGCTGTCTTTTACTTCTGGTCTTACTGTTCCTGGGACATTGCTGCTCTGCTGTTATATTGGTTTTGATTGTCTATTAGTGTGAATAAGTCTCCCCATGGTACTATGTCAATACCAATTCCCTTCACCGCTGTGGTTTTGAATCGTTATGTGAAGAAGCTATCCAGCTGGCTTGAGGAACGTCGGTGTTTCTACCCAGGTGACCGCGCGTGCGTGAAAATTTCCCAGAGGGCACCTGGGGTCCTAGAAGCTGGAAAGGTGGACATATGATCTTAGCTGTTGGTGAGACTATATACTCCAATTCAATTCAATGGTATTACCCGACTACTGGCCATCATATACTTCCAGACGATGAACCGGCGTATGTACGTCTACATAGTTCCTTCTTTCAGTGAACTTCGGTTAAACATCATCGGTACTTACTACTCATGAAGCAGTTTTTGAATGTTGAGAAGATATGTTTTTGCTGAATGATGATGAAAAAGGACAAATACATTGATAAAATGTGAAATGGAAAAGCCAGCCTCCAACGGAGTTCAAACCCTTGACCTCCTTCTTAGCACACCAGTGTCAAATGAAAGTTTTGTATGGCATTTAGTTCAATTGTTATATCCGATGCTGATGGTGTTTGTTTTGTCACGACACTTTCCCTTAGCTTCGTCCGTCGGATAGTGTCGTAAACCGGGGGGACTCGTGTTTCGAAGTCTATATACTGAGCACGATAAAGAATCATAGGAATCCATTCGTTAGTAAGAGTTGCGTAGATTTCCGGATTCCTATATATCCCGCTATCTCTAGGACGGCTCTAAATGACCTATATTGTGTAGATGAACCGTTAAATTCAATTTGTATATCAAATCATTGTAAGCAAAGAACGAAAATCAACAAAACTATTCGTTGAACATTTCAGGCAGTTCACGCGTTTCGAAATGTAATTGATGCTAAATGTCAGCGTACTCCATGCTCCAGAACGGTAATTGATGCAAAATGTCGGGGCACTCAATGCTCTAGAAATGTAATTGATGCAAAATGTCGGCGAACTCAATGCTCCCAAATTGTAATTGATGCAACATATCGGCGTACTCAATGCTCAAGAAATGTAATTGATGCAAAATGTCGGCGTACTCAATGCTCTCGAATTGTAATTGATGCAAACTGTCGGTGTACTCGGTGCTCCGGTATTGCACAGTTTCGAAAGGCCTGTTTAAACGTAGTTAAATAAGTGTTACTTTTAGAGGAAATAGAAATGGTTTTACATTTATAAATTATTATCTCTTCTGATATACAATACAATTTCAGAATAATCAAAGAACGATTCATTTTAGACCCAGTCTGGAGACAAGTGCTTTGAAAGTGACACACGGCAATCTTGAAGTTGTTATCAAGCATTACAATAGGCGTCTGGATTATTAATCCAGTATCACTTTGACTTTAAACCTGCTTGCATATCATTAACTAAGATGTTGAATTTTCATTTTTTTTTCTTCTTATTCAATATAGGTTTAAATATATTATTGGTGAAATCCTATAAACTGTTACAGTTAACAATATGCAAAACAAATTGCTTTATACTATTCTCATAATTTATATTAATGCTTGAAAAAAATGTAAGGTATGCTGAAAAGAACAAAAGGGACGCCGCGAGTTTTACTAAAAAAAGATTGCCGTGTGTTTTAAATTGTTCTAGTTCTATTCATAAGATGTTAAATTTTAACAACTGTAAAAACTAACGAACTCTTTCGAATTAGTTTCAATCTAAATTAGAGTCAAATTTCTTTCTTTAATTAAAACAAATAACCCGTCAAATAACGGCAAAATTACACTACAAAAAAATAGTTTATCAAAACTTTATCCAGGTGTTCAGGTCACATAAAATGTATATGTGTCAATTAAAATTATAGAAATTTTCACTAATTCTTAAAATACCTGTGACTGAATATGCGTAAAATAATTACGGGTTGTTAACTCTTAAGTCAACGCTGCAATTTTGGTGTTTTGGGGTTTGGCCTGACTGGTTAAAGCCGTTTATATTGTGTCTACAGAGTTTGGATTCTCAAAATATGTCAGTTAAATATCTACCTCGTCGTCAGTAGGTTTAAACATATGTTGTAAAACTTGGCCATTGTCGGCGGTTTAGCTACATTAACAGTTCGAATCAGCTTATGCTTCCTGTAAATAAATATAAAGCCATTTGAATTCAGCGCTATACACAATACGTGGTTCCGCCTTTATTCCAAATGTTTATATTAGCACGATTTTATAACGGATATTTCGACAATCAAACACGTTTAAAAACATGTTTTACTGAAAAAATGCGAAAACCTGCTTAAAAGTACATATGAAATGCTTTGATGTTACTATATGCAAACGTTTTAAGCCGAATTTAAGGTTTCATTTATTACCCCAGCAAACTCCGTTTTCGCTTCTTGGAGAAGGGGTTAGATTGGGTATGAAATTTAATACTCGGACCACGTAATGAATTACACTAATTATATTTAAAATTAAAATTAAATTTGAGCAAACACGAAGTTCCTATTTAATAGTTAATTAACTCGATTGTGCTTATGGTACAAACAATGACACGTGGATACAGCTTTTATTATGTAGATCAAAAGTTGATCAATTAGTGGACTTAGTATGGATTCTATTTGCCCAGGAAAAACTTTAACTTTAAAGTGCAAACTCATTAAACAAACGATATTGTTTTCGCAAAATAACAACATATTCAAATGCTTATGATTACGCTGGTTGGACAAAAATATTCGCCGATGCGAAGCAGCATAAAATAAATAGCAAGCACCTTAGAACTTAAATGATACGAACGTTAGTTTGAGAAATTGTGTTTCAATCATGTATGCAGCATAAAATTAATAGCTAAAAATATTTGAGCTTAAATGATACGAGCTTTTGTGAGACAATTGTTTTTCAGTCATATAAACAACATAAAATAAATAGCTAAAATGTTACAGTTTACATGACACGAGCGTTTGTGTAACACATTATGTTTAAGTTATGCATGCTATATAAAATAATAGCTAAAAATATTAGAACTTAACTGATACGAGTGATTGTGTAAAAATTGTGTTTCAATCATGTATGCGGCATACAATAAACAGATAAGATATTAGAGCTTAAATGATACGAGCGTTTGTGTGACAAATTGCGTTTCAATCATGCATGCAGAAAAAACAAATAGCTAAAGGTCCTAGAACTTTAACTGATACGAGCGTATGTGTGACAAATTGTTTTTCAATCATATATGCAACATAAAATAAATAGCTAATAACATTAGAGATTAAATGATACGAGCGTATGTGTGACAAATTGTTTTTCAATCATGTATCCAACATAAACAAAATAGCTAAATATGTTAGACCTTAAATGATAGGAGCGTATGTGTAACAAATTGTATTTCAATCATGTAATGCAACATAAAATAAATAGTTAATATCTTAGAGCTAAAATAATACGAGCGTCTGTGTGACAAATTGAGATTCAGTCATGTATACAACATACAATAAATAGCTAAATATATTCGAGCTTAATTTATACCAGCGTTTGTGTGACAAATTGTGTTTCAATCATGTATGCAACATAAAATAAATAACTAAAAATATTAGAGATTAACTGATACGAACGTATGTGTGCCAAATTGTGTTTAAATCATGCAGGCAACATAATATAAATGGCTAAAAACATTAGAACATATATTATACTAGAGTTCGTTTGACACATTGTGTTTCAATCATGCTGCAGCATCAAATAAATAGCTTAAGATATTAGAGCTTAATTGATATGAGCCAATGTGTGACTCATTGTGTTTCAATCATATATGCAGCATAAAATAAATAGCTAAAACTATTAGAGCTTAACTGATACGGGCGTATGTTTGACAAATTGTTCTTCAATCATGTATGCAGCATAACATAAATAGCTAAAAATATTAAAGCTTAACTGATACGAGCGTATGTGTGACACACAGTTCTTCAATCATGTATGCAGCATAAAATAAATAGCTAAAAATATTAGAGCTTAACTGATACGAGCGTATGTGTGCCAAATTGTGTTTAAATCATGCAGGCAACATAATATAAATGGCTAAAAACATTAGAACATATATGATACTAGAGTTCGCTTGACACATTGTGTTTCAATCATGCTGCAGCATCAAATAAATAGCTTAAGATATTAGAGCTTAATTGATACGAGCCAATGTGTGACAAATTGTGTTTCAATCATGTATGCAGCATAAAATAAATAGCTAAACATATTAGAGCTTAACTGATACGGGCGTATGTTTGACAAATTGTTCTTCAATCATGTATGCAGCATAACATAAATAGCTAAAAATATTAGAGCTTAACTGATACGAGCGTTTGTGTGACAAATTGTGTTTCAATCATGTATGCAACAAAAAATAAATAGCTAAAAATATTAGAGCTTAACTGATACGAGCGTTTGTGTGACAAAAAATGTTTCAATCAGGTATGAAACAAAAAAATAATAGCTAAACATATTAGAACTTAACTGATACGAGTGTCTGTGTGAAAAAGGGTGTTTTAATAATGTGTGCAAAAAAAATAATAGTTTAAAATATTAGAGCTTAATAGATAGAGTGGTTGTGTGCTAAATTGTTTTTCAATCATATTTGCAAAGAAAATAAATAGCTAAAAATAATAGAGCTTACTGATACGAGCGTTTGTGTGAAAACGTGTGTTTCAATCATATATGCAACATAAAATAAATAGCTCAAAATATTAGAGCTTAACTGATACGAGCTTTTGTGTGACAAATTGTGTTTCAATCATGTATGCAACATAAAAAAATAGCTAAAAATATTAGAGCTTATCTGATACGAGCGTGTGTGTGACAAATTGTGTTTCATCAATCATGCAACATAAAATAAATAGCTAAAAATATTAGAACTTAACTGATACGAACATTTGTTTGACAAATTGTGTTTCAATCATGTTTGCAACATAAAATGAATACCTAAAAATGTTAGAGCTCAAATGATACGGGTGTATGTATGACAAATTGTGTTTGAATTATGCAGGCAACATAAAACAAATAGATAGAAATATTACAACTTATATGATACGAGGGTTTGTGTGACACATAGTGTTTCAATCATGTATGCAGCATGAAATAAATAGCTAAAATATTAAAACTTAACTTGTACTAGCGTTTGTGTGACATGTTGTGTTTCAATAATGTATGCAACATAAAATAAACAGCTAAACATATTACACCTTAAATGATACGAGAGTATGTGTGACAATTTGTGTTTCAATCATGCACGCAATATAAAATAAATACCTGAAAGCATTAGAGCTTACCTGATAAGAGCGTTTGTGTGACAAATTTTGTTTCAATAATGTATGCAGCATAAAATAAATTGCGAATTATTTTAGAGCTTTAATTATTCTAGTGTTTGTGCGACGAATTGTGTTTCAATGTATGAACATAAAATAAATAGCTGAAAATATTAGAACTTAAATGATGCGAGAATATGACTGACTAGTTGTGTTGCAATCATGTATGCAACATAATAAAAAATAGTTAAAACTATTAGAACTTAACTGATACGAGAGTTTGTGTGACGAATTGTGTTTCAATCATGCATGCAACATAAAATAAATAGCTGAAAATATTACAGTTTAACTCATACGAGCCTTTGTGTGACAATTTGTGTTTCAATCATGCACGCAATATAAAATAACTATCTGAAAGCATTAGCGCTTAACTGATATGAGTGTTTGTGTGACAAATTGTGTTTCAATCATGTATGCAACATAACATTAATAGCTAAAAATATTACAGCTTAACTGATACGAGAGTGTGTGTGACAAATTGTGTTTCAATAATGTATGCAACATAAAAAAAATAGCTAAAAATATTAGAGCTTAACTGATACGAGCGTGTGTGTGATAAAAAAAAATTCAATCAAGCATGCAACATAAAATAAATATATTAGAATTTAACTGATACGAACGTTCGTTTTGACAAATAGTGTTTCAATCATGTAAGATGAATACCTAAAAATGTTAGAGCTTAAATGATACGAGTGTATGTATGACAAATTGTGTTTGAATCATTCAGGCAACATAAAACAAAAATATGACAATATTAGAACTTATATGATACGAGAGTCTGTGTGACACATTGTGTTTCAATCATGTATGCAGCATAAAATAAATAGCTAAAATATTAGAACTTAACTTATACTAGCGTTTGTGTGACAAGTTGTGTTTCAATCATACAGGCAGCATAATATAAATGGCTAAAAACATTAGAACATATATGATACTAGAGTTCGTGCGACACATTATGTTTCAATCATGCCTGCAGCATAAAATAAATAGCTTAAGATATTAGAGCTTAATTGATACGAGCCAATGTGTGACGAATTGTGTTTCAATCATGCATGCAACATAAAATAAATAGCTGAAAATATTACAGTTTAACTCATACGAGCCTTTGTGTGACAATTTGTGTTTCAATCATGCACGCAATATAAAATAACTATCTGAAAGAATTAGCGCTTAACTGATATGAGTGTTTGTGTGACAAATTGTGTTTCAATCATGTTTGCAACATAACATTAATAGCTAAAAATATTACAGCTTAACTGATACGAGAGTGTGTGTGACAAATTGTGTTTCAATAATGTATGCAACATAAAATAAATATATTAGAATTTAACTGATACAAACGTTCGTTTTGACAAATAGTGTTTCAATCATGTAAAATGAATACCTAAAAATGTTAGAGCTTAAATGATACGAGTGTATGTATGACAAATTGTGTTTGAATCATTCAGGCAACATAAAACAAAAATATGACAATATTAGAACTTATATGATACGAGAGTCTGTGTGACACATTGTGTTTTAATCATGTATGCAGCATAAAATAAATAGCTAAAATATTAGAACTTAACTTATACTAGCGTTTGTGTGACAAGTTGTGTTTCAATCATGCAGGCAACATAATATAAATGGCTAAAAACATTAGAACATATATGATACTAGAGTTCGTGCGACACATTATGTTTCAATCATGCCTGCAGCATAAAATAAATAGCTTAAGATATTAGAGCTTAATTGATACGAACCAATGTGTGACAAATTGTGTTTCAATCATGTATGCAGCATAAAATAAATAGCTAAAATATTAGAGCTTAAATGATACGAGCGTATGTGTGACAAATTGTGTTTCAATCATGCACGCAATATAAAATAACTATCTGAAAGAATTAGCGCTTAACTGATATGAGTGTTTGTGTGACAAATTGTGTTTCAATCATGTTTGCAACATAACATTAATAGCTAAAAATATTACAGCTTAACTGATACGAGAGTGTGTGTGACAAATTGTGTTTCAATAATGTATGCAACATAAAATAAATATATTAGAATTTAACTGATACAAACGTTCGTTTTGACAAATAGTGTTTCAATCATGTAAAATGAATACCTAAAAATGTTAGAGCTTAAATGATACGAGTGTATGTATGACAAATTGTGTTTGAATCATTCAGGCAACATAAAACAAAAATATGACAATATTAGAACTTATATGATACGAGAGTCTGTGTGACACATTGTGTTTTTATCATGTATGCAGCATAAAATAAATAGCTAAAATATTAGAACTTAACTTATACTAGCGTTTGTGTGACAAGTTGTGTTTCAATCATGCAGGCAACATAATATAAATGGCTAAAAACATTAGAACATATATGATACTAGAGTTCGTGCGACACATTATGTTTCAATCATGCCTGCAGCATAAAATAAATAGCTTAAGATATTAGAGCTTAATTGATACGAACCAATGTGTGACAAATTGTGTTTCAATCATGTATGCAGCATAAAATAAATAGCTAAAATATTAGAGCTTAAATGATACGAGCGTATGTGTGACAAATTGTTCTTCGATCAGGTAAACTATGAAACAAAAAAAATAGCTAAACATATTATAACTTAACTGATACGAGTGTATGTGTGAATAAGGATGTTTCAATAATATGTGCAAATAAAAAAATAGTTAAAAATATTAGAGCTTAATAGATAGAGTGTTTGTGTGCTAAATTGTTTTTCAATTATATGCATGCAACATATACCTAAGCATATTAGAGCTTAACTGATAGGAGCATTTGTGTGACAAATTGTGTTTCAGTCATATTTGCAAAGAAAATAAATAGCTAAAAATATTAGAGCTTACTGATACGAGCGTTTGTGTGAAAATGTGTGTTTCAATCATATATGCAACATAAAATAAATAGCTAAAAATGTTAGAGCTTAACTGATACGAGCGTTTGTGTGACAAATTGTGTTTCAATCATGCATACAACATAAAATAAATAGCTGAAAATATTACAGTTTAACTCATACGAGCCCTATTGTCAACCCTTTTGTGTTTGTGATGTCGTTTGCATTTATTATTGCTTTTGCCTTCTTGTTTGTCTGTTTGCGTGTTTGTTTCTGTGTTTTGTAGTTGACTGTCCTCCTTGAATGCTACTTTCCCTGTCCGATCTTTTTATATTTCTTTTTTGTGTTTCAATCATACATGCAAAATAAAATAAATAGCTAAAAATATAAGAGCTTAAATGATAAGAGCGTATGTGTGCAAATTGTGTTTCAATCAATTATGCAACGTAAAATATATAGCTAAACATATTACAACTTAACTGATACGAGTGTCTGCGTGAAAAAGTGTGTTTCAATAATGTATATAACATAACATAAATAGCTAAAAACATTAGAGCTTAAATGATGAAGAGTTTGTGTGCCAAATTGTGTTTCAATCAAGCACGCAACATAAACTATTTAGCTAAATATATTAGGGCTTAACTGATACGAGCGTTTGTGTGAAAAATGGTGTTTCAATAATGTATGCAAAGAAACGAAATAGCTAAAAATATTACAGCTTACTGATACAAGCGTTTGTATGTAAATTTGTGTTTCAATCATATATGCAACATAAAATAAATAAATAAAAATATGTGTGAAAAATTGTGTTTCCTTAATGCATGCTACATAAAACAAATAGCTGAAAATATTAGATCTTAAATCATACGACCGTTTGCGTGACAAATTGTATTTCTATCATCTATCAACATAAAATAAATAACTAAAAAAATTAGAGCTTAACTGATATGAGCGTTTGTGTGACAAATTGTGTTTCAATCATGTATGAAACATAACATTAATAGCATGCTCGTATCATTTAATCTCTAATATTGTTATCTATTTATTTTATGCTGAATACATGATTGAAACACAATTTGTCACACACATGCTCGTATCATTTAATCTCTAATATTGTTATCTATTTATTATATGCTGAATACATGATTGAAACATAATTTGTGACACAGACGTTGTTTAGCTATTTATTTTCAGTAGCATGCATGATTGAAACACAATTTGTCACACAAACACTCGTATAATTTAAGCTCTAATATTTTTAGCTATTTATTTGATGTTGCATACATGACTGTAACACAGTTTGTCACACAAACGCTCGTATTAGTTGCTCTAAGATGTTTAGCTATTATTTCGTTGTATGCATGCTTGAAAAACAATTTGTCACACAAACGCTCGTATCAGATAAGCTCTAATATGTTTAGCTGTTTATTTTATGCTGCATTTTTGATTGAAACACAATTTGTCACACATTCTCTCGTATAATTTGACCTCTAATAATTTTTTGCTGGGTATTTTATGTTTTATACATGACTCAAATACAATTTGTCACACAAACGCTCGTATCAGGTCAGTTCAAATATTTTTAGCTATTTATTTTATACTGCATACATGATTAAAACGCAATTTGTCATACTAACGCACGTATCAGTTAAGCACTAACATGTTTAGCTATTCATGTTGCATAATTTGATACACGAACACTCGTATGATTTAAGCACTAATATTTGTAGCTATTTATTTTTTGTTGCATGCATGATTGAAACACTATTTGTCACATAAACGCTCGTATCATTTACGTTCTAATATTTTTAGCTATTTATTTTATGTTACATGCATGATTGACACAAGATGTCACACAAACGCTCGTTTCAGTTAGGTTCTAATATGTTTATCTATTTATTTTATGCTGCATACATGATTGAAACACTTGTTGTCACACAAACGCACGTATCATTCAAGCTCTAACATTTTAGCTATTTATTTTATGTCGAATGCATGATTGAAACCCAATTTGGGAAAACATATGCTTGTATCATTTAAGCTCTAATATTTTTAGCTATTTATTTTATGTTGCATGCATTATTGAAACACACTTTGTCACACAAACGCTCGTTTCATTTAGGTTCTAATATGTTTAGCTATTTATTTTATGTTGCATACATGATTAAAATACAATTTGTCACATAAACTCTCGTATGATTTAAACTCTAATATATTTAGCTATTTATTTTATGTTGCATGCATGATTCAAACACAATGTGTAACATAAAGTCTGATATCATTTAATTTCTATTATTTTTAGCTTATTATGTTATGTTGCATGCATGATTGAAACACAATGTGTCACACATACGCTCGTATCAGTTAAGCTAATATTTGAAGCTCTTTATTTTATTTTGCATACTTGATTGAAATACAATTTGTCACACAAACTCTCGTATGATTTGAGCTCTAATATGTTTAGCTATTTATTTTATGTTGCATGCATGATTGAAACACAATTTGTAACACATAGGCTGATACCATTTAAGTTCTATTATTTTTAGCTTATTATTTTATGTTGCATGTCGTGATTGAAACACAACTTGTCACACAAACGCTCGTATCAGCTAAACTCTAATATTTCTAGCTATTTATTTGATGTTGCATACATGACTGAAACACAATTCGTCATACATACGCTCGTTTCAGTCAATCTTTTATATGTTTAGCTATTTATTGTATGTTGTTTGCATGGTTGAAACACACATTGTCACACAAACGCTCTCATCTGTTCAGCTCTAATATTTTATCTATTTATTTTATGCTGAATGTGAGACTGAAACACAAGTTGTCACACAAACGCTCGTATCAGTTGAGCTCTAATAGTTTTAGTCATTTATTTTGTGCTTCATGCATGTATGAAACATAATTTGTCACACAAACTCCCGCATAATTTTAGCTCTAATAACTTTAGCTATTTTTATTATATTGTATACATGAATGAAACACAATGTGGCATACAAAAGAAGTAAGTATAACAATCAAACAGGAAATGCAGCTTTCACAGAACACAGTCAACCCCAAAACACGCAAAAAGACAAACAAGAATGGCAATAGTAATAATAAAGGCATATGACGTCACAAACACATAAAGGGTTGACAGTAGGGCTACCGCCTTGGAACGGTCAGTGGCAAAAATACCGCGTGGGGTTTAAACCAGGTTCTAGATTGCACCAAACCTCACACTTACCCTACTGTCATCCCAATTAAACGGGACAGTGTTTAATAAAGAAATCCCCGCCTTGAATTATTCTCTAACCAACAAGGCAGCATTAATAGGCGATATAAGTAAAATACAAAGATGCTCGTATGTATATGAATACAAAAAAATATCAATAGCCTAGAAAGCCACAAAGAAGGTACTCGATGACTTGGCAGAAGCCAGAGCAACAAGAGAATAAGCCATAGAGGGCACGACAAGACAAGACCGCAGACAAACATCAAACGTCACCGTCCTTTTGGCTTTAGGTAGACGTAATCATAGAGTCCACAGCCTGTCCGCTCATCGTACAATTAAAGAGGAAAACATAGTGGCGAACTGTAAATGGGTCCACCACCAAACATGCAGTACGTTGCAAAATGATAGGGCCATGACCTCTTTTGATAAACCTTTTAACAAGTTTAACAAAGATAGATAGGAAAGTGATCATGACTCAGAATCTTACGAAGTTTGTAAATCACATCACCATAAAAGTCAGGTTGTGAAAGTCCTTGTCGCAGAAGAGTTCTGAAATTTCTTTTATATTTGGAAAGAAGATCAGGGTTCCGATAATACAATTTTGCAAAGGTTTTACGAAGTTTATGGTAACGGTAGCCCTGATGGAGTAGCTTTTTAGTTCAACAAAGATTACGAATACTGAGGTCCTCAACTCGATTACAAGCTCTAGAAAAACGAATTAGTTGAGACACATAGACCCCATAAGAGGTTGCTCGTGGAACATCCCCATCTAAATGGGGATAATTAACTATATCGAAATTAAAATCATCTCTCTTGTCATAGATTTTGTTAATTATTTGACCATTTTCAATAGAGAGATGTAAATCGAGAAAAGAATACTTAATATCAGAAATATTAGCTTTGTTAAGTTGAAGTTGTTTAGGATATATATTATTAACCCTAGTAGAACAGAAAGGGCTTTCAACGTTCAATATGTCATCCAGATACCGATAGGTGTCATTAAAGGCTTCAATAACGTCTGACGGGGTATCTGGTGAAAACCCAACATAAAATCTCTTTCATCGCGGTATAAAAACAAATATGCGACAAGGGGTGCACAGTTTGTACCCATAGGGATACCAACAATTTGTCTATAAATGGTGGTTCCTTACCTGACGAAAATATTAACCAACAGAAAAATAAGTGATTCACAAACTTCATGGTAAGTCCACATAGTGTAATTGTCCAAACTGCCGTTAGTAAAAAAACGCCTTAATATTGTTACAGGCCAAAGATGTAGTATTTTCCTTAGCAAACGTTTTTTGAATTTTTGAATGAGAGCAATAAGCTTATCTTTGATAAGGTTATGAGATAAGCTTGTATATAGTTTAGCAAAAACCGTAACAAATTGTGACAAATTGTGTTTCAATCATGTATGCAACATAAAATAAATAGCTACAAATATTAGTGCTTACATCATACGAGTGTTCGTGTATCAAATTATGCAACATGAATAGCTAGAGATTTTAAACATTAACTGATACGACCGTTTGTGTGACACATTGTGTAACAGTCATGTATCCAACATGAAATAAATAGCTAAAAATGTTAGGGCTTAGCTGATACGTGCGTTAGTGTGATAATTGTCTTTCAATCATGTATGCAGTATAAAATAAATAGCTAAAAATATTTGAACTGACCTGATACGAGCGTTTGTGTGACAAATTGTGTTACAGTCATGTATGAAACATAAAATAAACAGCAAAAAAATATTAGAGGTTAAATTATACGAGAGATTGTATGACAATTTGTGTTTCAGTCACAAATGCAGCATAAAATGAATAGCTAAATTGTTGTTCAAGCATGCATGCAACAAAATAATAGCTAAACATCTAAGAACTTAACTAATACGACAGTTTGTGTGACAAACTGTGTAACAGTCATGTATGCAACATCAAATAAATAACTAAAAACATTAGAGCTTAACTTATATGAGCGTTTGTATGTGTTTCAATCAAGAATGCAGCATAGAATAAATAGCTAAAAATATTAGAGCTTAAATGATACGAGCATGTGTGTGACAAAGTGTGTTTCAATCATGTATGCAACATAAAATAAATAGCTAAACATATTAGAGCTTAAATTATACGAGCGTTTGTGTGACATATTGTGTTTCAATCAAGAATGCAGCATATAATAAATAGCTAAACATATTAGAAATTAACTGATACGAGAGTATGTGTGACAAATTGTGTTTCAATCATGTATTCAGCATAAAATAAATAGATAACAATATTAGAGATTAAATTATACGAGCATGTGTGTGACAAAATTGTGTTTCAATCATGTATTCAGCATAAAATAAATAGATAACAATATTAGAGATTATTAGCATGTGTGCGACAAATTGTGTTTCAATCATGTATTTAGCATAAAATAAATAGATAACAATATTAGAGATTAAATGATACGAGCATGTGTGTGACAAATGGTGTTCCAATCATGTATTCAGCATAAAATAAATAGATAACAATATTAGAGATTAAATGATACGAGCATGTGTGTGACAAATTGTGTTTCAATCATGTATTCAGCATAAAATTAATAGATAACAATATCAGAGATTAAATGATACGAGCATGTGTGTGACAAATTATGTTTCAATCATGTATTCAGCAAAAAATAAATAGATAACAATATTAGAGATTAAATGATACGAGCATGTGTGTGACAAGTTGTGTTTCAATCATGTATTCAGCATAATATAAATAGATAACAATATTAGAGATTAAATGATACGAACATGTGTGTTACAAATTATGTTTCAATCAAATATTCAGCATAAAATAAATAGATGACAATATTAGAGATTAAATGATACGACCATGTCTGTGACAAATTGTGTTTCAATCATGTATTCAGCATAAAATAAATAGATAACAATATAAGAGATTAAATGATACGAGCATGTGTGTGACAAATTGTGTTTCAATCATGTATTCAGCATAAAATAAATATATAACAATATTAGAGATTAAATGATACGAGCATGTGTGTGACAAATTATGTTTCAATCATGTATTCAGCATAAAATAAATATAACAATATTAGAGATTAAATGATACGAGCATGTGCGTGACAAATTGTGTTTCAATTATGTATTCAGCATAAAATAAATAGATAACAATATTAGTAATTAAATGATACGAGCATGTCTGTGACAAATTGTGTTTCAATCATGTATTCAGCATAAAATAAATAGATAACTATATTAGAATTTAAATTATACGAGCATGTGTGTGACAAATTGTGTTTCAATCATGTATTCAGTATAAAATAAATAGATAACAATATTAGAGATTAAATGATACGAGCATGTGTGTGACAAATTGTGTTTCAATCATGTATTCAGCATAAAATAAATAGATAACAATATTAGAGATTAAATTATACGAGCATGTGTGTGACAAAATTGTGTTTCAATCATGTATTCAGCATAAAATAAATAGATAACAATATTAGAGATTATTAGCATGTGTGCGACAAATTGTGTTTCAATCATGTATTTAGCATAAAATAAATAGATAACAATATTAGAGATTATTAGCATGTGTGCGACAAATTGTGTTTCTATCATGTATTTAGCATCAAATAAATAGATAACAATATTAGAGATTAAATGATACGAGCATGTGTGTGACAAATTGTGTTCCAATCATGTATTCAGCATAAAATAAATAGATAACAATATTAGAGATTAAATTATACGAGCATGTATGTGACAAATTGTGTTTCAATCATGTATTCAGCATAAAATAAATAGATAACAATATTAGAGATTAAATTATACGAGCATGTGTGTGACAAAATTGTGTTTCAATCATGTATTCAGCATAAAATAAATAGATAACAATATTAGAGATTATTAGCATGTGTGCGACAAATTGTGTTTCAATCATGTATTTAGCATAAAATAAATAGATAACAATATTAGAGATTATTAGCATGTGTGCGACAAATTGTGTTTCAATCATGTATTTAGCATAAAATAAATAGATAACAATATTAGAGATTAAATGATACGAGCATGTGTGTGACAAATTGTGTTCCAATCATGTATTCAGCATAAAATAAATAGATAACAATATTAGAGATTAAATTATACGAGCATGTATGTGACAAATTGTGTTTCAATCATGTATTCAGCATAAAATAAATAGATAACAATATTAGAGATTAAATGATACGAGCATGTGTGTGACAAAATTGTGTTTCAATCATGTATTCAGCATAAAATAAATAGATAACAATATTAGAGATTATTAGCATGTGTGCGACAAATTGTGTTGCAATCATGTATTTAGCATAAAATAAATAGATAACAATATTAGAGATTAAATGATACGAGCATGTGTGTGACAAATGGTGTTCCAATCATGTATTCAGCATAAAATAAATAGATAACAATATTAGAGATTAAATTATACGAGCATGTGTGTGACAAATTGTGTTTCAATCATGTATTCAGCATAAAATAAATAGATAACAATATTAGAGATTAAATGATACGAGCATGTGTGTGACAAATTATGTTTCAATCATGTATTCAGCATAAAATAAATAGATAACAATATAAGAGATTAAATGATACGAGCATGTGTGTGACAAATTATGTTTCAGTCATGTATTCAGCATATTAAATTAAATAGATAACAATATTAGAGATTAAATAATACGACCATGTGTGTGACAAATTGTGTTTCAATCATGTATTCAGCATAAAATAAATAGATAACAATAATAGAGATTAAATGATACGAGCATGTGTGTGACAAATTGTGTTTCAATCATGTATTCAGCATAAAATAAATAGATAACAATATTAGAGATTAAATTATACAAGCATGTGTGTGACAAAATTGTGTTTCAATCATGTATTCAGCATAAAATAAATAGATAACAATATTAGAGATTATTAGCATGTGTGCGACAAATTATGTTTCAATCATGTATTTAGCATAAAATAAATAGATAACAATATTAGAGATTAAATTATACGAGCATGTGTGTGACAAATTGTGTTCCAATCATGTATTCAGCATAAAATAAATAGATAACAATATTAGAGATTAAATTATACGAGCATGTGTGTGACAAATTGTGTTTCAATCATGTATTCAGCATAAAATAAATATATAACAATATTAGAGATTAAATGATACGAGCATGTGTGTGACAAATTATGTTTCAATCATGTATTCAGCATAAAATAAATAGATAACAATATTAGAGATTAAATGATACGAGAATGTGTGTGACAAATTATGTTTCAGTCATGTATTCAGCATAAATTAAATAGATAACAATATTAGAGATTAAATGATACGACCATGTGTGTGACAAATTGTGTTTCAATCATGTATTCAGCATAAAATAAATAGATAACAATAATAGAGATTAAATGATACGAGCATGTGTGTGACAAATTGTGTTTCAATCATGTATTCAGCATAAAATAAAAAGAAATAAACATTAGAGCTTAAATTATATGCGCGTTTGTGTGACAAGTTCAGTTTCAATCATGCATGCTACATAAAATAAATATCAAAAATTATTAGATCTTAAATCATACGAACGTTTGTGTGACAAATTGTATTTCTACCATGTATTCAACATAACAAATAACTGAAAACATTAGCGCGTAGCTGATTGGAGCGTTTGTGTGCCACATTGTGTATCAGTCATGTATGCAACATAAAATAAATAGCAAAAAATATTAGAGATTATATGATACGTGCGTTTGTGTGACAAATTGTGTTTTAATCATGTATGCAACAAGACAAATAGCTTAACATCTACGAACTTAACTGATACGACCGTTTGTTTGACAAATTGTGTTACAGTCATGTATGCAACATAAAATAAATATCTAAAAATAATAGAACTTTAATGTTACGAGCGTATGTGTGACAAATTGTGTTTCAACAATGCATGCTACATAAAATAAATATCTGAATATATAATATCTTAAATCATACGAGCGTTTGTGTGACAAATATTTCTATCATGAATGCAACATAAAATAAATAACTAAAAATATTAGAACGTAACTGATACGAGCGTTTGCGTGACAAATTGTGTTTCAATCATGTATGCAACATAAAATAAATAGCAAAAATATTAGAGCCTAAAATGATAGAGCGTGTGTGTGAGGCATTGTGTTTCAATCATGCAAGCAGCATCAAATAAATAGCTAAAACATTAAAACTTATATGATACGAACGTTTGTGTGACAAATTGTGTTTAATCATGCATGCAACATATAATAAATAGCTAAAAATATCAGAGCTTAAATGATTCTAGCGTTTGTTTGACAAATTGTGTTACAGTCATGTATGGAACATAAAACAAATATCTAAAAATAATAGAACTTCAATGATACAAGCGTATGTGTGACAAATTATGTTTCCTTAATGCATGCTACATACAATAAATAGCTCAAAATATTAGATCTTAAATCATACGACCGTTTGCGTGACTAATTGTATTTCTATCACGTATGCAACATAAAATAAATAACTAAAAACATAAAAGCGTAACTGATACGAGCGTTTGTGTGACAAATTGTGTTTCAATCATGTATGCAACATAAAATACATACAAGCGTTTGTGTGACGAATTGTGTTTCAATCATGCATGCAATATAAAAAAATAGCTAAAATATTACAGCTTATATGACACGAGCGTCTGTGTGACAAATTGTGTTTTAATCATGCATTCAAAATAAAATTATTAGTTAAACATGCTAGAGCTTCACTGATACGAGCGTTTGTGTGACAAATTGTTTTTTAAGCATGCATGCAACATAAAATAAGCACCTATTCGTATTAGAGCTTAAATGATACGAGCGTTTTTGGGAAAACTTGTGTTTCAATCATGCATGCAACATTTTATAAATAGCTAAAAATATTAGAAAGTAAATGATACGATCGTTTTTGTTAAAATGTTTTTTTCAATCATGCATGCAACATAAAATAAATAACTAAATATATTAGAGCTTAAATGATACGCGCGTTTGTGTGACAAATTGTGTTTCAGTCACGTATGCAACATAAAATAAAGAGCTAAAAATGTTAGAATTTAAATGATATGGCCGTGTGTTTGACAAATTGTTTTTTGATCATGCATGCAACATAAAATAATCAGCTATACATATTAGAGCTTAAATGATACAATCGTTTGTGTGACAAATTATATTTCTGTCATTTATGCAACGAATAATAAATAGTTGAAAATATTAGAGCGTCACTGATACGAACGTTTGTGTGGCAAATTGTGTTTCAATCATGTATACAACATAAAAATAAATATCTATATATTAGAGCTTAATTTATACGAGCATGTGATTGACACATTGTGTTTCAGTCATGCATGCAATATACAATGAATAGATCAAGATGCTAGAGCTTAACTAATGCGACCGTTTCTGTGACAAATTGTTTTTCAGTCATGCATACAACATAAAATAAATAGCTAAAAATAGTGCAGCTTAACTGATACAAGCGTTTGTGTTACGAATTGTGTTTCAATCATACATGCAACAAAGAAATATATAGCTAAAATATTAGAGCTTATATGACATGAGCGTTTGTTTGACAAATTGTGTTTTAATCATGCATGCAACATATAATAAATAGCTAAACGTATTACACCTTAACTGATACGACCGTTTGGTTGACAAATTGAGTCACAGTCATGTATGCAACATAAAATAAATATTTAAAAATAATAGACCTTTAATGATACGAGCATATGTGTGACAAACTGCGTTCCAATAATGAATGCTACATCAAATAAATAGCTGAAAATATTAGGTCTTAAATGATACGAGCGTATGTGTGACAATTTGTGTTCATTCATGCATGCAACATAAGACTTATAGCTAAACATATTAGCGCTTAACTGATACGAGCGTATGTGTGAGAAATTGTGTTTCAATCATACATGCAGTATAAAACAAATAGCCAGAAATATTAGAGCTTAAATGATACGAGCGTATGTGTGACAAATTGTGTTTCAATCATCCATGTAACATAAAATTAATAACTAAATAAAATAGAACTTAAATGATACGAGCGTTTGTGTGACAAATTGTTTTTCAATCATGCATGAAACATAAAATAAATAGCTAAACATATTAGAGCTTTACTGATACGAGCATATGTTTGTCAAATTGTGTTTCAGTCATGCATTCGACATAAAATAAATAGCTGAAATATTAGAGCTTAACTGATACGAGCGTATGTGTGACAAATTGCTTTTCAATCATATATGCAAAATAAAATAAATAGTTAAACATATTAGAGATTAAATACGAGCGTATGTGTGCCAAATTGTGTATGAATCATGCAGCAAGCTAAATTAAATAGCTAAAAACATTAGATCTTACCTGATACGAGCGTTTGTGTAATCAATTATCTTTCAATCATGTATGCAACATGAAACAAACAGCTAAACATATTAGAACTTAACTGATACGAGCGTTTGTGCGACAACTTGTGTTTCAATCATGTATGCAAGATAAAATAAATAGCAACAATATTAAAACTTAACTGATACGAGAGTATGTGTGACAAATTGTTTTTCAATCAAGTATGCAACATAAAATAAATAGTTAAAAATATTAGAGCTTAAATGATACGAGCGTTGTTGTGACAATTTTTGTTTTATTCATGCATACAACATAAAATAAATAGCAAAAATATTAGGACTTATATGACACGAGAGTATATGTGACAAACCGTGTTTCAATCAGGTATGTAACATAAAATAAATAGCTAAACATATTTGAGATTAAATACTAGCGTATGTGTGCCAAATTGTGTTTCAATCAAGCTTGCAACATAAAATAAATAGCTAAAATATTAGAGCTTAACTGATTCGAGCGTATGTCTGACAAATTGAGTTTCAATCATGCATGCAACATAAAATAAATGGCTAAAAGTAAAAGATGCTTAACTGATACGAGGGTAAGAGTGACAAAGTGGTTTCAATCATGAATGCAACTTGAAATAAATAGCTACAAGTATTAGAGCTTAAATGATACGAGCGTTTGTGTAACTAATTGTTTTTCAATCAAGTATGCAACATCAAATAAACAGATAAACATATTAGAGCTTAAATGATACGAACGTTTGTGTGACAAAGTGCGATTCAATCATGTATGCATCATAAAACACATAGCTAAAAAATATTACATCTTACCTGGTACGAGCGTTTGTGTGACAAATAGTCTTAAAATCATGCATGCAACATTAAATAAATAGCTAAAGATATTAGAGATTATATGATACGAGCGTCTCTGTGACAAATTATGTTGCAATCACATATGCAACATAAAATAAATAGCTAAAAATATTATATCATATATACAGCTTAAATGATACGAGCCTTTGTGCGACAAATAGTTTTTCAATCTTGCATCCAACTTAAAATAAATAGCTAAAATATTAGAGCTTAACTGCTACGAGCGTTTGTGTGAGAACTTGTGTTTCAATCATGTATGCAAGATAAAATCAATAGCAACAATATTAGAGCTTAACTGATACGAGCGTGTGTGTGACTAATTGTGTTTCAATCAAGTATGCAACATAAAATAAATAGCTAAAAATATTATATCATAACTCATACGAGCGTTTGTGTTTCAGTCATGTATGCAACATGAAAAAACAGCTAAACATATTAGAGCTTAAATGTGTGACAAACTGTGTTTCAATCATGTATACAACATAAAATAAATAGCTAAAAATATTAAAATATTATAACTTAAATGATACATTCGTATGTGTGATAAGTTGTTTTCAATCATGCATGCAGCATAAAATCAAAGGAATGAAGGTCCTGAGAGTCGCCAAGATTGAACAGTGTCTGTCTTCTTGGTGAGGTTAAAGGTTATGTTAAATTTTACAGGTGTGGCGTATTAAAATGAAATGTTGCTGCTTAGAACATGAGATGTTTTTTGTACTGGAGTAAGCGAGCTGAATTGATACATGCATTGTTAGGTACTTGTGAAGAATCTGTGTCTGTATTACTTCAACCCAGCAAAGCATGGTTAGGTTAACTGACTGGCGTACATAACGGAAATACTGTTGATAAATCAGACACTTGCGCATTTGTTCAAAGGAAATAAAACAGATCGATTGACCTGCTGGTTTTATTGAATTGAATTGGGTTTTAAGGCGCACCAACACATGAAAGATTATATGGCGCCTAACAGGAATGAACATGCCTGGCTCATCCTCCATGTACATGGAGAATGGGCCTAGAACCTTCTCACTTGCAGAACTGCAGAGTTTCTGCAAATTCTTTGAGAGCCTCATGGTAGATTGACTAGTTTCAAATGAGTTCTCTCGTTAAATAAAGTCTTTATTATTATTATTATTATTATATATTAGACACTCCATTTATACTGGAGCCACGTTTATTGTTTTTCTGCCACTGCTCTAGAAATTTGAGTGAGATGGCACCTAAAACAATGCAGGGGTCATGATGAAGACCTTTAATGAGCATGAACAAAAAATGATTAAGTGGACATGAATTGGGGGGGTCTCCTCTGCCTATCCCTCCAACCAACGGGATCTGCAGTGGTGCTATTCTTTGCCCCGAAACCACACGGGGCCTGCTGGTTTTATGTTCAAGTAGAAAATTGTAAGGCTGTTTATTTTGACAATATGATATATTCCTGACAGAGATACTGAATTTAGTGTTTCATCATTATGCCAGCAAGGAAGCATTTTGTCTTTGTATCTATAGGCATCAGGGTGGTATGAAAGAAACAGATATGCAGTTATGTTGTTCAACTTTTTATTTTAATTGCGAATACTTGGAGCATGCAAATTGTAAGCAGAAATCAATATAACTGGTGGATAAACATATACTGTTAACTGTAGAATATCTTGTAACCTCTCGTTTTCTTGTGAATATTGGTATATAGCTCAGCTGCTCTTTCAAATATGTCTTACTCTGCTTATACTGTTTGTAAACAATTTGTTATATATATTAAGGAAAACAAAGAAAATGATTAGAAAGAGAAGTTGAGCTATATAAATCCACCTACAAGAAAATGAAAGGTTAAAAGTTATTGCAAAGTTAATCAACAATTAAAGCAGTAAAAGATATATCAATAAAAATATATAAACTGTAAACAAACAAAGAAGTATGGTCAGTATCTGGTATATTGCATTTTCTTCTGAAAAATGCATCAACTTATTTAATAAGTGGTGAAGAGTAGTAAAACACAATAGCATTCGCTTTATTTACAGCATAACGACCCTTAACACATGTCTAAAACATGGTAAAAGCTTTTTAAAGACAAGATAAGCAAAGCTACAATAAGGTCGAATGACCTGGTTACGAAAGTAATAATTTTTCAAAGGCCTCATGTTTTATTAAAAACATTTGTTTAAGCACGGTTTCTTGCTGACATCCTTTATTTAAATTGTTCTGCATAACATTCCACCAATGGGATGAAGAATTTGGGCACACAACATTGAAAAAAATATATTTTTTCTAATTTTCGAAAAATGCTTGGGACGGAATTATTTTTTGCAACCACGTCGGTTTTGGTTTTCGAGTGTATATTCCAATAGATTTCCTGTTGATACACTGTGAGATAATTATTTTTTATTGAATTCCAGCAAGGAAATAAACACTACATGGGTAAATGCCAAAACATTTGGATTTTTCTTCCTCTTTTTACCGTAATGCAAAGATTGTCCCTTTAAACTATTTGATTTGTTACCTTGTTGTTGTGAGCACTTCTTGACAAATTCTTTTCATCAACTTGTGTATTTATTTGTAGTAGATGCTATACTATTTCTCAAAGTACTAGGCACAATAACTACAATATTTACGGACATTTAGTTCCCAATTTGACGGTAAAGCTCATTATCTAGGTCACGCTGTAGGCCACGCATGAGCGGCATGTTTAGCTTACTGGTTTAGAAATTGGGACGGAAAATGTGTTAATTGATTGCTTATTTTTCGTCAGTGATTGTACATTTTCAAATTAATGGTTCTGAATGAATGGATAATTATCGTGTTTCTGCTGCACTATCGAATGAAATGAATTAATATTAATGAGATGTTTGACATCCGGGTTACTACGCTATTGAAACTTTCCATTCATAAAATATTTATGCGTGTATTATTGCGCATAGTATTTCAGTACATTTGCAAAAAAGACACGTATATACTGTATACAATGACAAATATTCACAATCAGTAGTTATATTATTCGGTATATATAACGTTCATGTCAGTCACCTTATGAAATTAAGTTATACTTGAGGCAGTTAAAGGAACTACATTCTCGAAGTGCATTCTCGAAGTGCGTAAAGCTCCTCGTCCAAAAACGGGTGTATTAATGCCCATAATATTTCGGTACATCTACAAAAAAGACACGTTTATACTGTATACAATTACAATTATTTCATTATTTCACAATCAGTAGTTATATTATTCGGTATACATAACGTTCATGTCAGTCACACCTTATCAAATTAAGTTGTATTTGAGGCAGTTAAAGGGGACTACATTCTCGAACTACGTAAAGCTCCTTAACCAAAAACTCCAACTTCAGAAATTACAGTATACATGACTCCAAAGAGTCAGCCATGCTCACGCATGGCGACTCAAAAAAAATAGCTAAACATATTAGTATTTAACTGATACGAGCGTTTGTATCAGTTAAATACTAACTGATACAATACTAACTGTGGCAAATTGTGTTTCAATAATGCATGCAACATAAAATAAATAGCTAAAAGTAATAGAGCCTTACTGATTCGCGTTTTTGTGTGACAAATTGTTTTTCAATAATGTAATTGACAAATATTGCGCTGGTGAAAATGAAATGCAACATAAAATAAATAGCAAACATATTGGAATTTGTGCTTTAAAGGACAAATAACTGTTATTTACGTGGCCATATACAATTTATTGTATAACATCCTGCCAGTGCAATTGATAACATGACACCGGCAACGTGGTTATCACTTCCTCTTTCTTCAAAAAATTTCATAAAACAAAACGTTCAGTAATTTATGCGGTTCAAAACATTACTTTTATCAGTATTCGCAACATAATTCGTACTGTTAAGTTGTAAATTGTTTTTTCTGTTGGTAGTTATTTTGTAACGAAGTAATTGTTGCAGAGGATTGTTATTAATTAGGATTATTAAGAGATTGTAACGTTTGCTGACCTCTCTTTGTCTTTATGTTTGACCTTAAGAGGTCCTTATATGGCGTAGTAGATTTAACTGTGTTTCATTAATTTAAATTTTGTTCTAAATCGAGTAATTTTAACTACGTTGCAATTCTGAATAGTCGTCATGTAAAATAAGCTTTTTATCAGATAACTCAATATAACGTATTTGTAATAAATAACGTACTTGTTATCAAATCGTACTCGTAGATTTTATATACTAACACCGGTAACTCTTTATTCAAGAGAAGTAACTGTTCCTACCTAATACCTGATTCAATTTTCGAGTTGCCCCACCTTGATGCTTTTAATTCTAGGTAGATTACTATAACCAGTATCCTGGCGTTACCAGTTCTCGATAGTCTACGCGATCGCCGATACAAAATGTACACAAACACGCGTAATACTTGTCTCAATTTTCCTCTAGCGATAATCCAATTCAGTTGCATCAATATAGCAACGTTACCAATAAAGTTCGCATCTTTTAAATTTCAAAAGTTCAAAATGTAATATGGCAGTCAAAATTAGATTAGTTAAAAAAATGACTCCAGTACTCGAGGTAGTTCTGAACAAGAGGCTAATGACGTCACAACTGTATTTTTTCCAATAAGGTGTCTTATACGGGATACAAATATAATTATACTGTCTCGTCACTATGTGTGTGTGTGACAAAACGAAACTGTTTTCTGTACAGGGTGAATAAAATGTTTGATATGTCAAAATATATCCTTCTATTAAAGTATATCACACAAACGTATATACATGTATATTAAATAAGAAAAATCCAAGCAATACTTACCAAGAAAAAGTTTTTTCGCCTAAAAAACATGAATTATATGATGGTGTACGAAAAAATGAAGACCTAACCTAGATTCCATGGTTTATTTTTTACATTAAGTGATGTTTTTAAACAATATATATTCATCTTTATTGGTATTTCAACTAATTTTAGGTAACTCATATGAACCAACTTGAGTTCCATAGATTTTTTTCTGAACGAGCTCTTCAGCGAGCACTGACAGTTCTATTATTAGTAACTTAGTACGCTTACAGTTGACATAGACCGCCTGCAAGTAGGACGACTATAACTGGATTTATAACATTTTAAACAGAGGTTGAAAAGTAGACTAGTGAAAAAATGGTAGGTATGACTTCAATAAATAATAACTTAGCTTTATTCTGAATTTTAATTATTTTGTTTTAGCTCGAAAAATAACTAATCAACCTTTCGACTGTAAACACCGATTGATCGCCTGTCATTGCGCTTCAGAGTCTCGGAAAACTACGCAAAATAAAATTTACATCCAGATTATAGGTACCTCGAGAACAGGATACTTGAGGATACTGTCTGACTCCAGACATCCGTAAGCGTTTATTGTTTTTGTTTAAATGAATATGTGTTTCTCGTTTTATGAATCGGAGAGTGATGCACTTGGGTCATTGTAGATTTTCGGCAGTAGAATTGACTGGATGCTGTTACTGGAAACAGGGCTCGTTTTATAAATATTATAATTAATTTTCGCCATTAAAAATTACGAAATATCAACAAGTGAAGTGAATTGGGTTTTAAGGCGCATCACCATAGGAAAGGTTATATGGCGCTAACAGGAATGAGCATGCCAGGTTCATCCTCCACTTACATCAAGATAAAATATGTGAATGGGCCTAGAATCTGCAATTGATGAAGCTCTAGACAAATATAATTATATTAACATTTATGTTTAAATAATATACGAGAGGTAGGTATTTCAGTAAATACATTGCAAACCAGAGTGGATCGGAAGATAATGTTTCTAACGGCACTTTAGCACTTTTGACCAAGTAACATTGGTCCCGTGGCATTACTGGGAACATTGGACATACAATCTGCATTTAAACGGTTGCAAATCAATTCCATAGCTTTTGAGTTGTTGAGTTTCAAAGTTGGAGGGAATTTTGCTGCATAACATAAATAGCCAAACATATTAGATAAACGGGCGTTTTTGTGACAAATTGTGTTTCAATCATGTATGCAACATAAAAAACAATTTGGTCGCTTAGATAACGTTGGAATACAGATAGTATTTGGATACTTGCTATTTGGAGGTCAGAAGGAAAGACGTGATTGCTCCTGTCTTGCGTTAACATTTAGTGAATTATGCACAGAACTTGGCATAAAATATCTTATTGTCGTAATCAATATCATAGTGAGCAAATGTGCTTTTTATATTGTGCTTTAATTTTTGATTATAAAATCGGTATAATAAATTGTCACTTTTCACACTTTGAGTATGCAAATGCATGAATCGTGGTTAATGAATATACTACCCGTTATAGTATTTTACACCAACCTCGGCAGGAGTCGGAAAGCGTCTGAACATGTTGATGAGCATGTATTTGCAGGTCTCTGCTATTGTTCTTTTGTCAAATTGATGATAGATATATGTCAACAGTTTGTATTGCTTTTTACAGATATTTTTTACTTACTGCTGTATCTGCTGCTGCTATAACAGTTGTTTTTCGTCTAACGATCAGCTTTACACATTTATATTTTGCGTACAATGATGTTTTCATTCAGTGGCTGTTATTTTTATTATACAGAGTGGTGGATGATGATGTTTTAATTATAGTTTGATCTCTGTGTTAAAGGTTATTTTATGCCATGCCTTGCACTTCAGTTTGTGTCACCATCACGATGTCTTAAGGCCAATCAACAATGTTCTTATGTCGAATAACTGGGTATTGCACATGTGGTTGCGAGACGTACAATACATGCTTTCATTAGTTGATATCGTATGTTAAGCTCTCCGTTTACAATTTGCTAGTATACATGATAACCAGGAATAAAAATTCAGACTAGGTTTATGAACTAAGTTAATTACAGACCAGACTCGTACTATAAAAACAGAAGTGAATATGTCGCACGGAACTGTATAAAATTGGACTCCTGCCTTTTTTGATCAAAGACATTTAGTTTTCTTCTGGGCAATTAAGCGACATTTTAATATATTGTGAATGTCAAAGTAGGCCCTAGCGTTGATATCCAGTCTTGAGAAGACAGGAGTTTAGGTACATCGTTGGTTTTTAAAACGAGGGAAGCTTACAATATAGAAATTAAATCATTTGACATATTTCTGGTTAATTGCAATATGCACATGACCTGGCCTCCAAGCATACAGCAATCAAGTAGTTGATTTCATCGCGCATTTATCTCTTAATCCTCCGCAACAGCTCGTTCATATTTGTCGGGCATTAGTTTCAAATGTAAACGTTTGCTCTTATCTGATGTATCAAATCATTTTGTAGTTAAATAAAAACAAAATAATAATAAAATGTTGGCATGAATCGGCTTGATAAGAGGGTCGATCCCAGGCTCCCCGTTATTCCAGATATGTTGGGAAAGATTTTCAAAATATTACTATGACCATTTGCAGTTCAAATTATGAAGCTTCTGTGTTCGAATATGATCAAATGGGTATGGGCACGATTATTTCACTTCCAGCTATTAACTCCGCCATATGTCCTGTCAATCGACTTAAATCATATTTAGAGGTTCGTTCACGTCATGGAATGTCGCAGGACATTATCAGAGAGCTCGGGCGATCGGACTCTAAAGCTTACAAGAGTATCGACAGAGCAGTCTCTATTTGAGGCTTTCCTTTTGTGCGTTCTCTATTTTGAGGCGTTTTTGTTTTATATTGACGAGACATTTGTGTCAGCTATTTCTTCTATTTGAGGAGTATGCGTGCTCTCTATTTGCTTTTTGCGCTCTCTATTTGAGGCATTTGTTATTTTGGCGAGGCAATTGCGTCAGCAAATTCCTCTATTTGAGGTCGTTTCTGTTTTTTTATGTTTACATATGTTTATGTTGACCACGCAACGTATTTGTATATCTTTATTTTAACCACGTTAATTTTTAGTCTAGTTTCTAAGCTGTGTTCCGCTTCACCCATGTGTGGTGGTATCACACAGTGATATTCCTTTCGCAAACTGTTAGTCATGTGGCAGTATTTCGCGGTCACAGCAATGACTTATTGTGTAGATAATAAGAATTTTGACGTTTTCAATATAAGAACTTTCAATTAGGTACATTTGTCTTTGTGAACTGCTGTAACCAGTTTATCTGCGGTCTTGTCTTGTCGTTCCCTCAATGGTTTATTTTCTTGTTGCTCTGGCTTCTGTCAAGTCATCGAGTACCTTCTTTGTAGCTTTCTAGGCTATTGTTTTGTTTTGTATTGATATATACACGAGTTTCTTTGTGTTTTACTTATATTGCCTATTAATGCTGCCTTTTTGGTTAGAGAATAATTCATGGCGTGGATTTCTTTATTTACATTGTCCCGTTTAATTGGGATGACAGTAGGGTAAGTGTGAGGTTTGGTGCACCTTAGAACATGGTTTAAACCCACAGCGGCCTTTTTTGCCACTGACCGTTCCAAGGCGGTAGCACTACTGTCAACCATTTTTGTGTTTGTGACGTCATATGCCTTTATTATTACTATTGCCATTCTTGTTTGTCTTTCTGCCTGTTTTGAGGTTTACTGTGTTCTGTGAAAGTTGCATTTTCTGTTCGATTTTTATACTTACTTTCATAAAGAACATCTATATGTTTTAATTATCTTACTTCTATTTTGTTGAATCCGTGGCCAATATATTCCAATAAACATAAACTCTCAATTGCCTTGTATTGTTCTAAAGTCATCTTTAATAATGGAATTTGTGCTTTAAAGGACACATTACTGTTTTTTTAAGTGGCCATATACCATTTATTGTATAACAATCTGCCGGTGTAAGCGACTACATTAACAGTGCGACTAACATGTTTTCCTTGGTGTTGCTTGGAATGAGTTTTCTCATGCGTGTTGGAGGTAAGTTTGTTTCTATTCGTTATATATAACTTTATTTCAGATGTTTGTAACAGGTAGAAATGCTTTAATTTTGACTGAATTGAATTATTTCAAATGATTTACTTTTTAACAACATATAAAAAAGTAAACCATATTGAAATGTGCCCTTTATTTAGTGCTTTATTTGAGGGGAAAAATAAAGTATATCATGATTGTTATTATTTCTATTTATTTAAATTGACACAAAAAAGTAACTGAGCTATAAACCACCAATAGAAATTACCCTTGACACATCAAAGAAAAGACCAGGTGCCCGTGCCCGTATTCATAAAGACCATTTGCCCGTGCCCGTATTCTTAATTCAATTTAAGTAGAAAATATTACATAAAGAAATTAACCCGCCAACTAACGGCACAATTGTACTACAAAACTGTATCATAACACTTTCCAGGTGTTCAGGTCATATTATATTTGTATTGGGATATATGCACGAGTGCTTTCGCGTATTAATACATAAAGTCGCGCAATATTTATGCGTGAAAGCACGAGTGCATACATCCCAATATAAATCTTTTAACCTTTTTATTGCATACGCATTTTTAAATTAGAGCAATAAAAATAGGTTGTAACATTTAATTTTCACCAAAATTATTCATTTGAAACAATCATATTGTCGTTACATCGTGGGAATTTTCACAATGAAATCAACATTGTTTACATCACGTGTCATACTTTCTTTGACATGACCAATCACGAACGAGTATACAGTACACACCGAACATGTCAATATGAGCGAATATTGACGTTTTCTGTTACATTGAAAGTATACGGAGCTTGGTAATACGTATGCAATAATGATGTATATGTGACGATTAAAAGTAAAGGTTTATTAATGGGTTCTAGAAATACCCCTGATTGAATATGCGTAAAATGAATTATGAGTTGGTAACTTAATTCGACGCTCACGTTTCGGGGTTTGGCCTGGCTGGTTAAAACCGTTTATATTGTGTCTTAAGAGATTGGATTCTCAAAATATGTAAGTTATAGATATACCACATCGCCAGTAGGTTTAGAAACGGTGTACATAAGATGTTAAATGTGGCGGTTGTTGGCGGGATAGCTACTTTAAGTCAAAAACTAACCTCTCAGCGACGTAACAGACGATATATTTTAAGATAATTGTTTAGCTGTGGGTTTAATTAATCCATAGCATTATTAAAACTATAAAAAGTTATCTTAAAACGATAGAAAAATATGTTCAAAATTGATAAAAGATTTTAGATATTGCTAAGAAGATTTATGTATACAAAAGGAGGTATTTCCTGGCTATGGTTACATGCCAAGGTTAGCTATTTTAACGTTTTGGTTAGACTTAATTACGAAACAAACGCATTTGCATGCAATTTATGTTTTATATTTTTAAATGTCATGAACTTGTTCGTTATTATTGTAACGTGCGTCGATGATTAGGAGTATTATAATTGTTCTCAATTACAAACAGAGCATAGAACGGCTCCAAAACAAAAATCAAAAATGATTGGTTGATTGATTAATAACTCCCAAAGTGAATCAACACAAAACAATATATACACAATGATTATTTATGAGTAAGCTCCAGCTAACTTGCTGGAGATCGAGCAATGTATTCAAATGAGCCTTTGCAGTTTGCACAAGTACGAAGGGTGCGAACGGGGACAGTGCCTAACGTTCTGTAAACTAAACTTGACGTGCTTTTGGTGGTGTTTAACCCGTTAAAAGATATGTGTCTATGAGAGTGAATGAGCAATCACATGCGTATTTGTATGTTATAGTACTAATAGCAAACGAGCTATACTACTAGTAACAAGTGCGCTACAAGCACACGGGAAGGTACTATGACAAATGAGCCTTTAACAAAAGAGCCGCAATGTATAGTACAAATGAGCTGAACAAACGAGCTGTTCAACGAGCGATTGTCAACTGAACGCTGTATTGACAAAAGAGCCAATTAATACGCAAGTACCATTCAGCGAGCAAATGAGGCCAACAAATGAGCCGTGTTATACTATGACAGTATATTGAGGTAGTTGCTACAGGTAAGTGTTCTATAGCAGATGACGCGTGTGCTTGATGAGCGGACAGTCTTTTACAACGCAAGAGGCTTCTGGTACGTATACTAACTATCTGTATAGTTGCATTAACCATAGAACGATTGAAAGTAATCATGTACTATATTCCTTATTGATGGCGAAGTGTCCTGTCGGGATAATTAAACAGTTCTTCTTAATTTCATAAGATGACGGGTATTTATACTGGAAGTTCGTGTGACGGGTTGAGATGGTTTTACTAACCTCTATGTATTAAATAACATTATAATCTGGAACTTGACAAACTTTTATAACATGGGTACCGGTTTAGACATAAGTTAATTAAGGAAAGCTGAGAACCAGTGACATATATTTTCCAATTCAGTGACCCGGATGATGCATCTAATTATGCACTGTAAAACGAAGGTAGGTGGGGAAATGTTGTTAATAGAAAAGGTTGTTATTGCTTTTAAAACCGCCACATTATTTTAATGTGAATTTGTGCACCAGGTTCTAGGGTGCATCAAACCTCACTCTTACCCTATTGTCATCCAGATAAAATGGGACAGTGTAAACAAGCAAGGTTTTACGAAAGCGTAAAATAGCAGCCGAGAGACAAGAAATTAACATAATAATATATCAAGTCACGGGTGTTAAAACAATATTGTAAAAAATAAATGTTGTCACGGAGACATAAACACGCCACGACCGTTTTTTCTTACATTTTTCCCGATTTTTACCATCAGTTCTTCCTACCAAGCATTTTAAATCAATGTGGGCGACCTCGCTTCTTTCTGTTTAAATACCTTGACATGCCTTACATATTGATTACAATTACCTTTTAACATCAGCACAGAAATACAATTATTTACATGTAAGGGATTCGTGTGCGTTAGAGTGTGCATTACAGCACATATCAACTGTTCACTGTTACCATGTGTAATTAGTTAAGGAACTGTTGCTACCTTACCATCAGAAATAATGAAACCAATGAAAATTTAAAAAAAAATAATAGGGAAATCAACAGGCATGAACCCTACCTTCCTGGGCAGTAACACGGCGCCTCTACCAACTTCGCTATTGTAAATGTTCCATCGCTAATATACATATAATAGTTATTCAGCTGATTAAATTCTACCAATCGTGAACGCTCGGCCAATCCCGTCATTCTTCGGGATTGAGGCTTGTAAATGTTCCATCGCTCATATAATACATATAATAGTAATTCAGCTGATTACGTGCTACCAATCGTGAACGCTCGGTCAATCCCTTCATTCTTCGGGATTCCGCGAAGCAGTGTACGCGAATGACATGCTACATTCAGTAGACTGGTTTACGAAAACGTCATTTCAGCAAGTGAAATTGTAACCTTTCAACGTTACAAAATATGTGTTTATACCATTCAAGTTTTTCAGACGAGTTCTCTTGAAATATTGCTAAAGTTGCTTTTTTAGCATGTTTTGAGGTGTGAGGTAATCTTAAAGAAATGGGGCTAAAGTTGTACAGAAAATGCTTTTTGATACTTTTATTTGGTATGGAAACATGGGTAATTTTATTGTCTTCTAATCAAAGTATTACACAATGATGATGTGATTTATTTTGCTCAAGGATTCAAGCTAAGGGCTTGTCATGGGTCTGATTATTGAGAAATGTACATTAAACTGTGGAGTGCCCCCTGAGACAGAGACACTGATTGATCTTATAGTAAAACAACTTAACAGATGCGATCCGTGAAAAAAATGTTTTTTAATAACATTGTGACGTAATGACGTAGAGACACGTGTTAACGTTCTTGCACAACTATACCCTGAACTCTACAATCTGTGAAAGTTATGATCATATCCAATCTTAAATACTGAATATAACACGATAAGGAGGAGGATTTCTAAGGTTTATAGTCCCTCTACCATTTGAGCCCCCGGGAAGAATCCCCCGTTATGTTTGGACTAATATAACGATAACAAGATTTCTATATATACTATGTTCCAACAGAATAACAATCCAATGGTGTCTAATGTCTAAACATGTTTCTTTATTTCATCTTATCATTAAAAATAATTCACTGCGCCAATATAACACTGTCAAGCGAAGATACGTGTGACGTCACATCGTGTTTCTCCTTGATGAGAAAACACCTTACAAAAACTCGCTCGAAAAAAAAATCGCCCACATCTACATAATGAGATTTTCGTAGAGTTTCTCAACCTGTTTATTTGCATTATAGTTGTTTTCAGCATCCAATACGTTCGTCTAGCATAGATCAGCATGCATGTACGACTTGAAGCCTCGATTTATGAGAAAAAATGTAGGTTATCCGCCAGATAGCGATGAGGAGGCGCCAAAGGCAACGACTATGAATGCAAGTTGATAAATCAACCTTGTATTCTAAAACTCAGATAAAACTGTTAAAACTGTCAGCGTTGACTGAGGCAGACACTGATTGATTTTATAGTAAAACAACTTAACAAATGCGTTCAGTGAAAAAAAAACGCTTTTTAATAACATTGTGACGTCATTGACGTCAAGACGTCATGACGTAGAGACATGTGTTAAATCCTTGCACAACTAGACCCTAAACTCTACAACCTATGAAAGTTTTGATCAAATCCAATCTTAAATACAGAATATATAACGATAACAAGATGTCTATATGTACTATATTCAACAGAATAACAATCCAGTGGTGTCTAATGTCTAAACATGTTTCTTTATTTCATCTTATCATTAATAATAATTCAATGACATCGTAAATCACTAAAACCCTTTTGAAATAGTTGTTGCTATATATAGTTATACATAATAAATACATTGAAAAAACTTTAAATATATTGAAACAACTCTTCCCCCGCAAATCTCGTTTAATTTGGGCTCTTTGCTCAAATATAACACTGTCAAGCGAAGGTGCGTGTAACGTTACATCGTGTTTCCCCTTGATGAGAAAACACTTTGCAAAAACTCGATTATCCGCCAGATGGCGATGAGGAGGCGCCAAAAGAAATGACTATGAATGCAAGTTGATAAATCAACCTTGCATTCAAAAATCGAACAAGAAAAGCAGCATTCAAGGACGACAGTCAACCGCAAACACACACAGAAACACATAGGGCTACCGCCTTGGAAAGGTCAGTGGCAAGAAAAGGTCGCTGGGAATTTAAACAAAGGTTCTAGGGTGCACCAAACCTCACACTTACCCCACTGTCAACCCAATAAAGTAAATTGAAGTTCTTTAGGATATATATTATTAACCTATGTAGAAAAGAAAGGGTTGTCAATGTTCAATATGTCATCCAGATATCGGAGGTGTCATTAAAGGCTTTAATAACATCTGCCTGGGTATAGACTCAACATGAAATCTCTTTCATAGAAATATAAAAATAAATCTGCGACAAAGGGTGCAAGTTCGTACCCATAGGGATACCAACAATTTTACTATAAACGGTAGTTCCATAGCTGACGAAAATATTATCTAATAGAAAAATAAGTGATTCACAAACTTCATGACAAGTCCACATAGTGTAATTGTCCAAACTGCCGTTAGTAAAAAACGCTTTTTATATTGTTACAGGCCAAAAAATGTAGTATTTTCCCTAGCAAAAGTTTTTTGAATGAGAGCAATAAGCTTATCTTTGATAAAGTTGGGTGGTAGAATTGTATATAATGTAGACCAATCATAAGTACTTATAGATGAAGCTTGACGTTTATTAAAAATGTTATCAAGAACGTTGCCTGAATTTTGTATAGACCAAAATAAATTAATCTCAGAGGTTTCCTACGCTTTAGCACAATAGCGTTTAATGCCATCTTTAACGTCAGTAAGACACAATTTGGAAATATTTATAGTGGTGCAAGAACTAGAATTGGAAATAAAACGGGCTTTATATGGTTGTTTGTGTAATTTGGAAATCCAGTACATCGTTGGAAGCCTGTTTTGCTTTTCGTCTATTCCAGCCTTGAAAATTGCCTTTCTTCTTATTAACGCTGCAATTGTTGTTGTTTTAATAGGTGTTTTTGTTTGACTGTACTCAGATCCTGTTCGACTTTTATATCCACACGTGTTGTTTCAATTTGATTCGTAGTATGTACATTGTGTAAATAAGCTCAGTCTGTTCCAAACCGGTAACTCTGTCTTCACCACTCGTTGTGTTGTGTATTGTCCTTTGTATTGTATTGTTAATTGGCTCTTTGCTTTGGTACAGTGCGGTTCTACGCTGCCACTGCGTTTGGGTGTTGTGGTTTCTGATTTGTCTGTGTAGTTTGCAATATGTTGTCATGTATATTTATATACTGAAGCGAAAAAGTAATGCAACTCGGGAATTTCCGTTATATATATGTATATACAATATGTATGTACAATATCCTGCTGTTAATCGAGTGGTACATGGTTGCCTAAGACCTTTTCCTTAGGACAAAAGAACTAAAACAACACATAACACAGCAAATAGTATTCCCTCACAGTTCATTATTGACAAAGTACGCGTTTGGCTCAAGCATGTGAGCAAACTTAGCAGACTCTTTACGTTAAATACAGTACTGAAATGGCTCGGTTTTTCAAAGAGGAATTTATGAATTTCTTGTTACAAAGTGTACTTTGATTAAAACGTCTACAACATCACAGCTGTGTCCTTTCACTAACTAACTGCAACTTTTTTTTACATAACATCTTTGGATTTCTTTGAAATATTAAGTTTGCAGTATATACAATATATAGCGGAAATCCCCGATTTGCGTTTCTTTTCGCTTCAGTATATATCATGTTTGAATGCGTAGGATATTTTCGTTACTGAGTTTAGTCTGTAAATATCTTAAATGTAAGACTGCCATGTATTTTGCGGGGTAGGTCATTTCTTTATATACACTGTCCCGTTGTATTGGGATAACAATAGGGTAAGAGTGAGGTTTTGTGCACCCTTGAACCTGATTTAAACCACCGGCGATTTTTGCCACTGATTGTGCTAAGTGTCAACTAAGTGTTTGTTTTTGATTACAACAGGGGTACCAGCTTGGAACAATGCCAAAAAGGTCGCTGGAAGGTTTATTATGGCAGCACTACAAACTGTTTTGCCTGGCCTCTCAAACACATTTAAGAGGTATGGTTTGTACCTTGTATTGTCGTACACATAGCAGCACTACAAACTGTTTTGGCAGGCCTCTCAGTCCCATGTAAGTGGTATGGTTTCTACCTTGTATTGACGTAGATATAGCTATACTACAAGTAATAGATAGCGTCTGGTCTCGGCGAGTTGGCTTATTTAAACACCGAGATGGGAGTAGCCCATTGAGGTGTTTAAATAACCAACGAGCTGAGACAGACTCTATCTTTTTTGTAGCATGGTGTACTTAGTAACACTGTGACGTCATAGTGACCGTACTCTTAATTCCAATATCCGGTAGTTGTAGTACGACATAGCCACGCCCCTTTAGTTATCCTAAATTAAACGATTTAATGCTCTGCATTCATCAAAGGAAATGTCACCGACCATGCTTCAAACTGTTTTGCCTGGCCTCTTAGTAACACTGAATCATATGTAAGTTATATGATTTGTACCTTGTATTGACGTACACATAGCAGCACTACAAACTGTTTTGCCTGGCCTCCGAGTCAAATGTAAGTGGTATGGTTTGTATCTGGTATTGACATAAATATATCAGCAATATCAACTGTTTCGCCTGGCCTCTAAGTCAATGTAAGTGGTATTGTTTGTAACTTGAACTGACGTAAACATAGCAGCACTACAAACTGTTTTGCCTGGCCACGCAGTCACATGTAAGTGGTGTGGGTTGTACCTTGCATTGACGTAAATATAGCTGCATTACAAATTGTTTTGCCTGGCCTCTCAGTCACATGTAAGAGGTATGGATTGTACCGTGTATTGACGTAACTATAGCAGCACTACACACACTTTTACCTGGCCTCTCAGTCACGTGTAAGTGGTATGGTTTGTACTTTGTATTGACGTTAATATTGCAGCACTACAAACTGTTTTGACAGGCCTCTCAGTCACATGTAAGATTTATTGTCTGTACCTTGTATTGGCGTAAATATAGCAGCAAGCCTAAAACATGAAAACAGTCATAGATATATTAATCTTTTATTTTCCGCTCATACATATTTATTACACATACAGGACCATAAAGAGCATGCAAAACACATCTATTCACGAAAATACAGAAGACGTACCTTAATGACAGTTAATTTATAAAGTCATTTTGCTGAAAAGTCTTTTCTGTCAAAAAAGTGAAGTTAAACATTTAAATTGACTAAACAAATATTAAAACGATACTTAAACTGTATCACAAATAAAGTTTTATATGTATAACTCAATACTGCAAGGAATATGAATAAAAACTAGCTTATTCGGTGACAAACACAAAGAAAATATACATATCATATAACAATTTCAGATGTTTACTTGATTAAGTTAACTTAAATAAATAAAGTGCTTAAAATCGAACAGAGCTCAGAACATTGTCATGGCTCTAACGGTTAAAACTGTATTTCTAATATAATAGACCAGTTACCATAATTAATTAATTACAACCTTAACGTGTAATGCAACGATTACATGCACACTAGATCATTAACTCAATATTACACGTTTTTCGATGTAACATGTCACTGATGTTGTTGTCATTTTTGCATAAAACTGTCCATATTGTATCTATTCTGTTTATATAAAAGAAAAGTTAAGGAAATTTAAAAAATGTAACTACTCTGGCGTGATAAGAGCTCCAGTGAACATTGTCATTCCGGTACGACTTATATTAGTCCAGTGTGTACATCGTAAATGAACGGTATCAGCTGCAGACAAGTGCAAGTATATGGACGTTGATCCCGAGTAAGGGATCAAACCTCCTGATGGCACATAAGCTCGAACAGTTATAGAGGCATTATGGACTATGTAGCAGTAAGTAGTTACAGTAGACGAGTCGTTTACTAACAAATCCACATTAAAGTGATACAGTCCGGGAACTGTACATGTAAATACACCTGTTGCTTTATTGTACCCTCCTCCGCTGTTTTCTACGATGGTGCGGAATGTCGGAACTCCGCCTCCCAAAAGTGTACCAGTTGGAGCATATGCCGTAAATGCCACCATTGGAACTAAAATTAAAAGATATAAACGTCTTGAATTTCATTTGATTTCGAACAAATTACAGGTACAACATCCTTGGTCGCCATGATATGCATAAATACATGCCATAATGAAGTCATTGTCTAAAATAAGTTTTATGTCTAAATGATCAGTTTCGTCGTCGTTATAATGATTGTATTCGGAATTCTGTATTAAAGTAAAAAAATATGTATTACATACTTTTAAGACAACTTTTATGGTTGGGGTTCACTGAGTTCATTTGTTTAAATTTACGGTTGTATCGTTAAGACCTCACCTCTGTTGGTTACATACTATTTTATTCATTTTGAAACACTGACGTGTGGATAATTGTATGGGGAAATTGAAGCTTTTCAGAGGATACTTTGATTGTGAAATAAATACTTGAGCTCTAGTCTATGAGAAGTTGTATATTGGTGCATTACCGAATATGCATTACCCATTTATGGATAATTAGTACACCCGACCACAACCCCGAAATACTTTACATTTTAATAGTTTGCACGATAGCATATGTATTATGCTCGGTCTATGTATATTTTAAAATTTCAATATTTGGTTATCAAATCAGTTTAATTTATAATTTTCAGCCTGATAAATGTTCACAAAATTATATTAAAATAAAAAGAACATCATAACAAATTATTATTTTTCTATATAAAATGTTACCTGGACACGGCTTTGTGTTACACAACTCTTTATCCTCGTTGTTCCCTTCACAGTTTTTCCCCAACTGAGACGGAGGAGGGTTACTGCATGTGCGTGATCTGGTCTTAAGTCCACCACCACACGAGGCAGAACAGCTTCCCCAATCGGCCCACTGTGACCAGCCACCATCTGAACATTAAGAAACATCGTAATAAATATCGGTAGTTAGTGATAAGCTGCCGTTCTTGGTGCCTTATTTGTTTGTTAATATAGTTATATTTCGAATATTTAAGTTTACATTAGTTATAAATATTGTAAAGGCGCATTACAGTGCCAGTCATTGTGTTTGGTTTAATTGTATACAGCATAGATATAATATAGATTGTATAAAGCATATATATAATATAAATTGGATTCACTTTTCCAGACATGTCTTCTAACAGTGTTGAATTGATAAAACGAATCAAAACAGCATATACGTTTTGAATGAAACAGCACTAGCTTAGAATTAAGCTAGGTTTTACTATATATTCTATCAAATACTATAAATATGTTCTATACTAATAACACATATGTATTAACGGACAATGAGCATTATTATAATAAGAGAATTTAGAATAATATTGTTGCAACAAATCATAACTTTGAACTAAACGACCATTAACAAAATCATAGCAAACAATCAATACAAGTCATTTCAGTAAAGATGACATGTTTCGGAAATACTAGAGTGGTGGGGCAGGTTTAATGTAATAACAAATACAAAGACATTTTAAAATACAATATTTACACAAACAAAAAACAATGTTAAATTGTTACGCTCAACAGCATCAGACGGATATGGATACTTACTGCCAACAAATCAAAACAAACTCTTATCTAAATATGTTATTTTAAATCATAATAATTGTCGCCAACCTGCACATGCTCTCTCAAAACATGCGCGGTCATCTCTAGAATCACCAAAACAATGGTCGCCATTTAAGTCTGGATAGGGGTTGGAGCATGTTCTGTCTCTCCTCATGAGGCCCACACCACATGTTACTGAGCAGCTACCCCAGGCCGACCATAGGCTCCAACCACCATGAACTGAAAGAAAAATGATTTCATATACTATCCCCGTCAGACCGTATTGCTCAACCACCATGTACTGTAAACAAAACAACGCTATATAGATATAGCTAAAGCATTTACATTTCTAACTCGTATAATAAAAGTGATACCAGAGGAATGTGTTGCTTTCAACGAAACCAATGTGGTATTTTTCAAAATGTTTCATGCGTGCATGTGATTAATCTTGCAAGAACTCCTATTTCATATTCGACGTCCAGAAAATATGACCACCTTTAGTACCATTATACTTTAAGGGTTCAGACAACAACGTTTCAATGATTTGAACATGCAACAGAAATGAGCTTCAATATTGGGATGATTTTTTAAAAAAGTAATACTGAAATACGCAAAGCAAAACAGGAACAACTTGACAATCTTTCCGAGCAGCTTGGATCCGATACTCTTTCAAACTCAGATTGGTAGAAACTTTTATAACATTTTATAAAAACCAAACCAACATTCTTCAAGTGTACTCCACTTAAAGTTAATGATATTATATTTGATGACGGGTTTGAAAAGGCAAACATTCTGAAAAACTTTTTACATCCCAAACATCACCTTAAGGATGAAAATAAAGAATTACCGGATATTACTATAGATCCATGCAGACCTAAATTAAGTCATGTTGTCACAATACCACTAGAAGTTAAATCTTTGCTGCAAACATTGAAACTTGGCAAGACGGCTGGTCCTGATATGAATAATAATAGGATTCTAAAGGAGCTCTCATCTGAATTATCTGACCCACTATCTAAGTTGTTTAATTTCTCGTTACGAATTAGTAAGGTGCCCCTAAAGTGGAAAATAGCCCATGTGTGTGCAATGTTAAGAAAAACGACCCCTCGGATGCCTTATAGTACCGTCCTATTTCTCTGCTTTCAGCAATTGACAAAGTCATGGAAAGAATAGTCCATAAACTAATATTTAACTTCTTTATTAGACACAAAATTATCACAGCTCTCCAGTCTGGATTTTCCCAAAAAAACTCAACTGTAAACCAACTTGTTGATATATATATAATACCTTCTGCAGGGCTCTGGACGAAGGTAAAGAAGTGCGTGCAGTCTTTTGTGATTCGACAGAGTCTGGGGTCTATTACTTAAACTTGGTGCAACTGGAATAACGGGTTCACTCTTAGCTTGGATTTCACATTATCTCAAAAATAGGAAACAACGAGTTATAATTCCTGGGTTTCTTTCTGAAATTTCTTCAGTCAAGACTGGTGTGCCCCAAGGTTCCATCCTTGGACCTCTGTTTGTCATAATATACATCAATGACATTGTCTCGAACATTAATTGTAAAATAAAATTATTCGCTGACGATACAAGTCTATACATAATAGTCGATACGCCTGAAAATGCGGCAACTACTTTAAACAATGATCTGCAAACAATTCATGATTGGGCTCAAACGTGGCTCGTTACTTTTAACCCTTCTGAAACAGAATCAATTATCATTTCTAGAAAAACAAACAAAACCTATACACCCCACTCTAAGAATGAACCATGTTAATATACAAGAAGTAAATAGTCATAAACACTTAGGAGTTTTTTTATCCGCAAACGGAACATGGCATGAACACTTTAAATATATAACAGAAAAGACTACCATCTTCGGGATGGTTAAAATGTTGTACTATTGATTTTATGAATATTGAGTTCTGCTCAACCCGGGGCTAGAGGGCGTGAGCGGTAGCTAGCATAATTTCACTACCGCTCATGAACAGTCTCAATCAAACCGAGACTGCAATATTTCGTATGTGTCGTGCTCGGCCGTTTCCAAAGGTCCATTATCATACTCTTTTTTGGGGGGAAAAAATCAACATAATGCGCAAACTAATGTTTCAACTAGATCGGAAATCATTAGTGATCATATATCTAACATATTAGAATACGCAGATGTAGTTTGGGACAATTGTACGCAACATCAACAGCAAGACTTAGAAAAAATCCAAATCGAAGCTGCTCGAATAGCAACGGATACTACAAAAGTTGTCTGAATAACAGAATTCTATCGCGAGATATCTTGGGACACACTAAAATCGAGAAGAAAAAACATAAACTCACTCTTTTCTATAAAATGGCACATGACCTCGCTCCAAGTCCACTTACTGAACGAGTTCCCGCTAACTTCGGCGACGCCGTTTCTTATAACCTTCGAAATTCGAACGATAATCGAACTATGTTTTGTAGAACACAACTTTATTACCAGTCATTCCTTCCTTCTACTATTACAGACTGGAATGAACTACCATCAAATACAAATGATTCGGCATCCCATTTTCATAAGTCGACTTAATAATGATCATACAGTAACTCCAAAACACTTTTACACTGGAAATCGAATATCAAAGATACAGCACACTCGACTGAGAACTAAATGCAGTCAACCAAACCATCATCTTTATACAAAAAATCTAATAGACAGTCCCCTTTGTAACTGTGGAGAAAAAGAAGACATAACCCACTTTCCGTGAACATGTACTTTATATACAGAACATAGAAACACTATGCTACATACCTTACAATAGATAAACATCCATCCACAAGTGAACTACCTTCTATACGGATATCAATCACTGCCATACGAAACTAACCTAAACTTATTCACAACAGTACAGACATATATACACTCTACAAAGAGGTTCAACTAATTAAACAACTTCTTCCTACTAAGATTAATATAGTCTACAGGCGACCATGAGTCAAGGATTTTAAAGAAGTGTTTCCCTGATAAGCTAGGCAAACAACGTTTATAAAAACTATCCTTTCCTACTCTTATCTTTCCTACTCTTCTTCTCTCTTCTTTCCTCTAATGGTGTGCTGGTAGTAACTGTAAACTGATCAAAATAGTATATATATATATATATATATATATATATATATATTCCTGTTCGACTTTTATATCTACTTTCAGTACTGTAAATATTGACTGCTTGTGTTATTTCTCCGTAGTCTTTCCAATACTTTTCACGCCACTGTCAGGACTTGGTTTTGTACACTTAATAGAACAATATATAATATATAAAAAATCCAAGAAGGTATATATAGATATATCAGAGTTGTATTTTACGTACTGGGACAAGGGTTAAGGGTGCGCACCAGTTATCATTCTCTGTAGAAGACCCTGAACAATTCAGGCCGCCATGTGAAGGGCTTTCTTCCGTACATGTGCGCATTCTAGAGCGATGGCCGTGTCCGCATGTAACGTCGCAGTTTGACCAGGAAAGCCACGATGACCATTTACTTATGTTTAAGTAAATTCGATATAAATCGCGTTATCCTTAGGAATTCGCTTAATAGTGTTGTACATTTTGCGATAAAATAAGCCAAACATGTGTAATATTAAGTAAACTGAAGTTAACACTGCAAGTTGGTAGGCGAATTCTTGCCCACTACTGGTTGCAATTATACACAACTTGCTTAAATAGATTGGGCGTAGTAACGATGTTATTATGTTAATGAAGATGATATATTATATGTTTAAGACTCCATCATGTTACTAATTTGTAATTAATTTAGCAATTTGGACAATAATAATAGCCATGTAGCACACCTACCGATATCACACAGACCGCACCATTTGCGACACCAAGATCGCACAATCCGCACCATTTGCGACATACATACCAGAATCGCACAGTCCACACCATTTGCGACAGACATACCAAGATCGCACAGTCAGCACCAATTGTGACATACATACCAAGATCACACAGATCGCACCATTTGCGACATACATACCAAGATCACACAGTCCACACCATTTGCGACACACCTACAGACATCGCACAGTCCACACCATTTGCGACATACATAATGAGATCGCAAAGTCCACACCATTTGCGATAAAGTGGTTTAGGAGGAGTTGCGCAACATTACACACGGACGGACGGACGGACAGGAAAACATGATCCCCACTTTTTCTTGAAAAAAGGTGGGGATAAAAACAAAAATAATTGTAAACTTTAGATTCGTATCAGTATAGCCAATGTGGATGGAGAATATTGGGTACCAGTGTGAAATGTGTGTTCGTTTATTTGGTTATTTGTCTATATACTATTTACGAATTGTTTGCGAACGTAAACATATATTTGTTCAGTTTATAACAACATGTTTTAAAGTAGAATATCGCGTAACCGGTGCTAGAAGGCATGAGAGATGTTGCAATTTACATTACCTCTCATGAACAGGCTCAATAAAACCGATTCTGCTACTCTCTTTTTTTTGTTGTGTTTGTTGTTTCCAAGGGATCTCTTTTTCAGTATTTATTATTACATAAGCTCACTGTTAATCTTAAATGGTGTCTGGGCAAAAGTGTGTCATTTAATTTAACGAAAATACATCCAATCAAATACAAAAACTGTTGTTTTTTTCTATAATAAACTGTTTTTATCAGAATATTTTTATCGTACCGTCGACCGCGTGGTTGCACAGTTTTATGTTGCAAAATTCCACGGAGCAGCACTGATCACATTCTGTTGATGCCGACCTGTCGGTGATGTCTCTCCCGACAATGGTATGAATAGACGACTGAGTTGTTGATCCCAAACATTGCTAAATACAAAACTGATTGGTATGACAAACACAAACTGAATAGTTCAAGTCTTCTCAAACTATCGACAACTACAGTGAAACAAGAAAGAGAATAAACAATTATAACACACGCATCAATTTCCGTATCGGAAAAGCAAACATCATGCATTAGAGTTTTATGACAACAAAGAAGAAAACGTAAACTTAAAATGAAAGTATATCTACAGTTTGGGAATTTAGCTTATTTCCTTCGTTTATATATTTCAACATAGTAAAACAAGACGAAGTATAAAACAATGGCAAATAAAAATATGGTCGTCATTACAACGTCAATACAGTATAAGTAAAAACGTTATTATAAGTTCAACAACAACAGTATAACAACTTAAACACTTACCGCTGCAGATCTACACCCGAGGCTAAAGACTGTCTGATTTTCTAAACCAGTTGTTTTGGTAAAACATTGCTGAAATAAAATGCAAGACTGTTATAAAATCTGCACCATTGCCTTTACTTTTTAGATACTATAAGAATACACTATGGGTTTTAAACACGTTGTAAATATCTCGTACAGTTTTCTATCAGATGTCATAGTAAAGGTAAAACACCTTTTAGCAACTTCATACAATACTAATTCTGGCGTGAAATGACCCAACAAATCATAATAGACTCTATTATAAAATATCACCAATATCCATTCAGACAATGGAATACAAATACCTAACGACGTCACCCACCTGTAGAACTAGTCTACCTTATTGTGTTATTTTGTAGAACTAGTGTGATGTATTACAATCTTTATGAAGGTATTTATAAAATAAGCATTACTGGATTAATGTTCTGGAAACGTGCAACACATATTGTGGCTATGCCATATCTCCAGCATTACACTCAAGGCTAAAGCTTCTCTTGAGATAAATACTTCAATATTTTAAGATTGCCGTGTGTCCCTTTAACATTTATGTTTTCCATGTGTGTGTGTTTTGTATTGCTGCGTTCTATGAATTAATTGTCTCTAGTTTTGTATTGGACATGGCCTCTCGTAGTATTTGAAGAATACATATATATGTATGTGCGTATCTTACCTCATCAGCTTGACACGTGGAGAAAGCTCGACAGTCGGATACGTTGTGAATATTTGTACACGTAAAACACTCCAAGCTTTCTAAGATAATATAAAATAAAATAAGAGCAATACAAATTGCAAAAGCGTATAAACACCCGTCAATTAAAGATTCAGCAGTTGTATGTCAATAAATATTTATATTTTGTCTCATGTCCTGATGACACTATCTTTCAACTTGTTTTACACAGTTTTAAAAAGTTGTAATACATGTAGATTTCTGATATGTGTTTTTGTTGAAACTATATACTATCAAACCGGTGTTGTTTATTGTATCTGTAAGTTTGTGTTATCGCATAGTTTGCTTCTATTTTCCCTTTGTAACCGTTTTAAATGCATGCCTTTGGTTGAGTTTTGCTTTATTTTCTATATATATTGCGATTATATTGTGACCAAACAATAACCATTACTGTTCTGCTGTTGACGTTATTGCAATCTTTTACACATTCCTTTACTTCGTAGTGTAAAAAACTTAATTTAATTATACATAATTTAAACTAGTATTCAAAAGATTTATATGTTTACCTGCAGTATGCGTCAGGCAAAGCCAAAGTACTACAGCAAGCATAAGACATATACCTGAAATGTTAAAAATAAACTTTAAACTTATTAACTAGTAGCTAAGAGTTACAGCAAGCATCAGACAAATACCTGAAATGTTGAAAATAATATTTAAACTTACTAACTAGTAGCTTAGAGTGTTTCGTCATCCTATAGATGTAAACTACAGAGACGTTAACCACACACGTATAAGCTTTAAGATAAACTTTTTTGTTGATTGTGTTCCCAGCTTTGACAACTACAGGCTGTAACGAAATAACAACCACAGACTGTATCGACATTATATAACAACCGCAAGCCCAACTATAACAACCACAGGCTGTACCACGCAACTATAACAAACACGGGCTGTTCCGCCAAACTATAACAAACACGGGCCGTACCGCCCAACTATAGCAAACGCGGGCTGTACCACTCAACTATAACAAACACGGGCTGTACCGCCCAACTATAACAAACACGGGCTGTACCGCCCAACTGTAAACACCTCAGCTTGCCCATTAATACAAACACAAGCTGTACCGCCCAACTATAACAGCCACATATTTTACTGCCCTCTATAACAACAACCACAGGCAATTCTGTACCACTCAACTTTCCCAAACAGAGTGATCGCTGAGCCCGATATTTACATATATCGGCGGTACATTCTCAAATACACTTGGTATTTTACTTGAATTTAGAATAGGTGGTTCCACTACTCCAGATTTTATAGGTTCTTAGTATTGTTTAATCACCCTTAGGATATGTTGCCTGCTTTTTGATTTAGTCTTTTGACTGTTACTTGTGATACACAGGCTTCATAACCTCTGCTCTCAGCTAAATTCCATTTTGTTTATTTCGCCCATTGTTTTCTCGTTTAGGGCAAGCGTTTTGTTAGAAACTGGGACCATACGCCGCTGGCCACGGAATGGTGTGAAAACACCTCATTGAATGTTCGATGTTCACCGCCATAGGCATACCATCTTCGGGATGGCTCAAATTTCTGTACTATTGGCATTTTAAATATTAAATTCTGCTCAACCCGGGGCTAGAGGGCGTGAGCGGTAGCAAGCACTTTTCACTACCGTGCATGAACAATCAAACGAGACTGCAATATTTTTGTATTTAACGTGTTCGACGATTTCCAGATTTCTCTTTTCATACTATTTTATAACACACACCGCCCGTCATTAACAACCACAGACTGTACCACCCAGCTATAACAACTCAGGATGTACCGCCCGTCATTAACAACCACAGACTGTACCACCCAGCTATAACAACTCATGATGTACCGCCCGTCATTAACAACCACAGACTGTACCACCCAGCTATAACAAGCAAAGACTGTTTTAAAGTAAAATATCGCTTCAGCAATAACAGACACAGGTTGTACCGCCCAACTATAACCAACACAGGTCCGTACTGCTAACTAAAACAAACACATTTGTACTGCTCTCCTTCACACTACCCTGCTATAATACAATAACCACAGCCAATACCGCTCCGCTATAACAACTACAGCTTGTACCGCCAAACTATAACAAACACAAGCCGTTCCGTCCAACTATAAGAAACACAGACCGTACCGTCCAACTATAGCAACCACAGGCTGTACCGCCCTGCTATAACATAAACTGTACCGCTTAGCTATAACAAATACATGTTGTACCGCCCAACTATAACAAAACAAATATAAAAAGATCAGACTGTACCGTATAGCTATCAGCTATAACAAACACCACAGACTGTACCGTCCAACTATAACAAACACAGGCCGTACCGTCTGACATCACAAACATAAAGGTTTGACAATAGTGCTACCGCCTTTGAAATGTCAGTGGCAAAAAGTCAGCTGGGGATTTAAACCCGGTTTTTTGATACTTTCTTGATTTCAAACATTGATTTTGCTTTTTCTTTCTAGATTTTCCTTCTTCGTTGTACAGAGGAATGTGGTATGTCAAGAGACAAACATGCTCATTTTCTCGTAGTTTTAAAACACAATCAAAAGATCTAGCGTTATCCAATAGAAAAGAAACACAATAAAATGGGGTTATGGATCATGTAAGAAAATGCCACTCCCTTCATTGTATGGCGTTACTTACTATTTTGCCACGCCGCGGACCGATTTATTATCCTACTTTCCTACAAATTAAACAGGATATTTGGCATTTAATGATCAACACAGTAACAATAATTACAAAAATGAATAAAAGGCAAGATATGACATCACAAACAAAAAAGGTTGAAAATAATATAACGGGACAGTATAAATAAAAATAATCCAGCAAGGCTATATTATCTAACAAACAAGGCAACATTAATATGCAATATAAGTATAACAAAGCAAGAATTCAATGACTTGGCAGAAGCCAGACTA